>CAJUYG010005656.1:0-13488 GCA_910591675.1 Galerucella calmariensis
CAGTTGTAGAAATAATACATATATATTTATCAGTAATATCATAAAATATAAATAAAAATATAAATACAAGTAGAGTAAATTAAACCTAATTTTATACATCTAGAAGCAATAGTGATAGTCGAAAGTATAAACAAAGTTAAAACCAATGAATCTCCTTCATTTGGATACATGGTCTAGGTTGTAGGCAATTGTGAAACATTCTCAACCTATATACCTCTCTCCAATCATTATTTCGTCTATCAGCTGGTTTGCTTGAAATCACTCTTCGACACACTCCACAGACTATTACATCATACACTTTTGATGTTATGCAATTCATTATGAATCCAACATACGTTCGTAACAATGCAGATCTGTCGTTGGTGGGATTGGATAATGTTTCTTAGTAGATAAATTGCAAAAACAAAAAAATTTGCGACATGTGCTGCACCACTGTGTTCCACTAGTTCCACTAGAATAAACTGGTCTGGGCAATGTTTGTGGATGTATTCTTTTGATAGTTCTTTGAAGTTTGAGCAGCCCTTCAAATCGTTGTTGATTTGGTAGGATCTCCTGTAGAAAAAAAAAATAGAAAAATGTTTACGACAACGTTCAAGGAAAAATAATAAAAGACATACTTAATCTTTCAAGATGCTTTCTGTGTCACCATTTGTTCAGGTGGTAGATTCTTAAGACTAAAAAACGAACAGTATTTAAGTGTTTGAATCACCAAAATAGTCATTAAATCCCCACGGTTTTGTGTCAGTATACACATAATTGACAATTCTTTTGTCATCGTAGGGACTTAGTGCAAGTTTTCGTTGTGTTACTGTGAAAACGGTGTGGTTTTCAGATACAATGGAATTTTGAATAATTTCAATTTGAGATTTTCTAAACAGACACAAATAATAATCATCAAATGTTATATCTTTCAAGGATGTCTTTGTTATACCTTTTGCCTTTTTAATAACTATGTCATCATTTTCAGACATTATTTTCATCGCATACATTTTAGATCTTAAACCAATAAAGTGGGTCATTATTTTGCCATTATTTTCATCTTTCATTAGACCCAAAACTTTTTTATTAACTCGAGGAATTCCAAACACGTTATTCTCTGGATAGTCAGAAGTGTCATATCTGTGTATATCATCTTTAATGTGTTGATAAATATCATCAGTGTTAAGAAAATGATAAATTAAACTGTCTGTGTCGGTGTATAATAATTTTGCATCCCCACCAAATTTGTTTTTAATGTTATTATAATGGAAATCATAAATGAAAGTTTTAGAAATATCCAATATGGAAAGACCCAAAAAAATAAGTTTATTCAAAGTTACTTTTAATTTATTCATTTCAATAATGACCATGTCCTCACCGAATATTGTACAGCTATTAAAATTGGGTTGAGAAATGTAATACTTTGCACTATACCTTCCCGACCACTTATTGACCAACTTGACGTCTCTATATTTTCGAACATTTTCTATTGCTTTTCCATAGGGTGCATTATTCATTAATTTAAAATAGTTTTTTTCAAATTCGTTTTTACTTTTTTTTCTTAAATCCGTATTCAATTCAATATATCTTTTCAACCAAAATGATTGCTTAAACTTCAGACAACGATGTATTTTTGTAATTTTCAGTCCCAATTGTACAGCTTGCTTTAATCCTTGATAATGGATAACATATTTATGTTTATCATAAAGAGTTGTTAATAATTTTGTAATATTAGACTCTGATGTAGGTGGAACTAAATGTTCTGGACATAGTGGTAAATCTTTGTGTACATCACGTAAATTTTGAGGATAATGTAAATCAACTTCAACGATATACCCATACTCATCAGATTCTTGACAAGTCAAAATATTTTCATGATAAATATTTTCAGTGGGGACCCATTCAAAGCCTCCGTGGGGTAGTGATGATGACATAGCAGTGCCGTACATGTTGTTGATATCAAAATAGATCAGATAAGAGCTTGGAAGTTGTGGATTATAGTCACTATTCATATATTTATTATTTGCTGCACCATATCTATTGGAACATTGTGAAATACCACCTCTGATACCTTTCTCAATGAATAGAACCATTTCATTGTCCGTCAACAGTTCCAATTCAATATTTGTAATTTTTAGCATGGCATCGAAAGCTAAGCCAGGTGTGGTGAAATAGTGCAGTGCATCTAATTCATATGTTTTCAAACACATGTTCCTAAAGTTTTCAAATACATCTGCAAGTAGCAAGACATCAGTTTTAAGATAGATTTCAGCATATTCCTGTAGATTTTGTATGTTAAAAGTTCGCCAGATATTACAAGCATGTTGATAATCTTTTTCAGTTATATTCTCGTTATGTAATTTACTGTAAAAATTTTCTTTTGATGGAATTTGTCTATCTTTCAGTTTCTCCCATGAATCAAGATAATCATATGGAAAAACACCCTTTCGTGTAACCAACTTGAATTCATCGGCATCACAGAAATAATTTCTAGTAATTTTTTTCTGGTCATTGTCTAAATATGATGTCAGATCGTTCAAACTACTAGACATAAAGCGAAATGAATCTAAAAATCGAAATCTAATTTTTGTACCCACAATAAATTTTGTGAATGAAATATACTTTTCCTTATTCAAAGGTAATAAAGTTATCTGACCCTTTATTTTTGTACTAAGAGATCTGATGATAAGATGGCTGTCATATCCTGTTAAATTATGAAGGACGACAGTGTGTGAGTCTCGATACTGTAGATTGCAAGAAGAATGTGAGACCCCGCGGTACTTGCCAGTTATGTGACAATGCTCCCTCACTTTCACCTCATGTTCCAAAATTGTTTTCTGACAAATATGACAAGTAGAAGTTGAAAAAAAATGTTGTTCTTCCTCCTCGGTCAAATTAAGAGGTCTCTGTGTTTTATACACCACGTCAAGTTCTTTTGCAATTTCTAATAGCTCATTAACAAACCAATCTTCACAATTAGGTTGTGTACAAGATTTAAATCTAGATTTCACTCGATCTTCACAACGTGACTTTAGGTAATATGCAACACTAAACGCCTCGTGCTTTTGACATCTTTTCCTTCTACTTGTTTCATGCTCATCGTTGTAATTTAGTAATATGCTTTCAATATCAGCATATATTACAAATGGAGCGGGTATTTTATGCTTAAAATTTTTAAATTTCATTATATTCTCACCTTCATTCGGCAGCACAGTTCGAGTTTTATTTAATTTCCTACAATCATCCAAATGTCTTTTTAAATAAAATTCACTACTGAAATAATTCAAACATCTTTCACAAAGCCATTTTTTATGGAGATTTTTACTTCCCAGCTGTTTTCCCACTAAACGTGATAAATCTCGGATGCAAGCAAAATGGTAAAAATTATGTTTATCTTCATCATCACTATCATCCACATCATCATCATCATCATAATTTTGACTTGAAATTAGTAATAAGTTTATTCTAGTTGTGAAATTAGTATTGCTGAGTAATAATGGGACAACTTCATTTTGATTTTTATCAACAACTGTAAAAACATTTATAGCCAAATTATTGAGTGCCTCAAATTTGGGTATATCCTTCAGTTTGATAGGAAATTTTATATTATTGTATCTTAGAGCTCTACTCGGGTGAGGATATGACGAAGTTCTATCTGAATGATGGCTTGCGGGGTACAATGCACAAATTACAGACCACAAAAAGCAAAAGTTAACATTGTTCTTAATGTTGATGACACTTTTCGTATTTTTAATAAACTTTGGCAAATCCATATAGGTTGACATACCAACATTTATTGGACAGTAACTGTTCATGTTGACTTTTAAATATAAAATTTCAATCAATGCCCATCCAGAATCACGCTCTTGGAATTCCTCCAATTTTCCTAAAAGTACATCAATTATACAACGTCTATACCAATCCTTTAGATCTGTATTTCTGTCAATAATATGATTTTTGGTAGCAAAATGCTTCATAGAAATTTCACCATTCTGGGGTTTAATGAAAGATGTATATAAAACAACATTAGATTTGATCATACATATTTTTAGTTGCTTTTTTATTTGAATGGAAAAAGTTTTAAACACCTTCTCTAGAAATATTTTAGGATCTTTAATTTTCAAATTCATTATTGCACCTGTTTTAATTCTCTCATTGAAACAAGACTCCAAATTTTTCCAGACAAGTTCTCTTGTAATTTTTTTTTTTAATTTAGATTTGAAAATTTCAAGAAAATAATTTAAAATCGTCAAATTTGACTCAATTTTTGAAAAATTATTCACACAATCAGATTTATTCTTCAAACACTTGCTTAACAGTAAAATATTACCCTTTATACTTTTAATAGCAGAAATAAGTTCGTTTTTAGTCTTAATAATTCTACTCACCCTCTCAACTTTCTTCACGAATTCATCAGAGATGGAGTCGATAAATTTCCGGGAGCTCATCTTCTACTTCTTCTTATGCACAGTGGAACGAATTAGGAGATCTAACTGGAACAATCTCCTATAAATACTAAAAAAATGCAACGTCAGCTTTTTTTCGTTGTTGTATGGAATCATCTTATCAAATGTTTCACGTGGTAGAATTAAACCAAGTCACCAGTTTTTTGGATAGAAACATCTTATCAATAGTGTCAGTGCATTCTGTTGAAATTTTCAAAAAATATATACAAGTTTTTGATGATCAGGCTGTTACCAATCAGTAGACAGAATTAAACCATGTCATCAATTTTTTGTGCATAGAAACATCTTATCAATAGTATCACGCTGCTACCAAATACCAGTGCACTTTGTTGACATTTTTAAAAATACATAGAAACTATTGATGATCACGCTGTTACCAATGTGATATATATGTTTTGTGACATAAGCAAAAAATTTTGTATAAATTAGCAAGCTTGAAGAATAATAAGCATAGTACAACAAAATGTCAAATGTCTACAATACCATCAACGCTAGTGATCTTCTCAGAAGATAAAATAAATTTTCCAATTAAATACGCATTGGTGGTGATGAAACAGTTGTTTCAGTAAGTATTGTATTATTAGTATTCTTATTATTATGAATTGTTATTTTTCCGATTGTTTTTTATTCAGGTTCTTTAGCAGGTATTTCTTTTTTCTTTGGTTTTGTATCTATACTTATACGCTTTCTATTTCCAGATATGGTGTAAAAGAGATGACTGTCAAAGGTGACAGAATATTCATCTCTTTGACATACTCTCCAAAGTCCAACACATTGAAAAAGAAATTTGGAAACCTTCCTGTACGCTATATGCGTACACGGTTAGACAATGACCAGGAATTCAAAATTCTGGAACAAGTGGTGAGGAAGTACAAATTCAACCTGTTGGATGACCAAATTGAATCTGTGGCCCAAGAAAATATGCTGGAAACATCAATACCCAGCACTAGTGGGGGAATAAAGAGACATTTCTATTTAGAACCACCACCCAATCTTTGGGATGCAGACTCAGAAATGTTGGACACCATTTTGGAAAATACGAAGCGGCCAAAGAATTCAACAACAACAAATGCTCTTGATGGGGAAGACGACCTACAGGTTGAATAAAAATTATTATTTTTCCAATAAAACAAAATTTTAATAACAATTTGTAGTTTTTTTACAATACATATACCAAAAATAGATAAAATAGACATTTTCCAATGCACATACAGTATTTTCACCAGAGTGTTCATTAGAATGATGAGATCTAAAAACCATTTTACAATTTTCATACGAGAACATTTCATATTCTAAAACTATAATTTGGTTGGATATAAATTTCTCCAAATATTTTTTTATATTATCACTTGAAACTAGGATACACTCATCGAGTACATAACTTTGGATATATTTTGACATGTCTTCATACTGAAGTTCACTTTCATCATCCCAAGAATTCCAGTCCAATCCGTGTATATTATTTTCAGTGATGGTGTCTTTGATGGTTTTTGAACACAGCATTTTAGTTGTGAGCGGTAACTTCACCATCTTGTGAACATTGTTTTGAGTGGTGCAATTAAAAATTGCTATTTCACGACACAAAAATATGTCATCTTCTGGAAACGAGAATCCTTGCACATCTATTATGAACATGCTGTCTGTTATAAACCAAAAAAAAAAACGTTTGATTATTGTTTATATAACATTTCCCCCTCCCTCCTCTAGAGTATTACTTCATCTTTATTCACCCAACTGTTTTGAGAATCATCAAATCCTAACCATTTCACAAAAATTTTATTTCCTTTCTTTTTTAAAACTTTTTCCACAAGGTAAACTTCTGTGTATTTCACTTTTTGTAATTGCTCATTGTAAAAACCACCCAAAATGTTTTTGTTTTTGTAATCCTTCAATAAATATGTAATGGGATTGGTTAATTGAACTTTGCGTATTGTGAAAATTTCCGTCGACCAGTTTGGTGTGTATTTTTTATCGAAGATTCCCCTGGCTTTTGAAATCCTAACATGATCACCTATTTGGAATCTTTGTTCTGTTAAATCTACTCTTTTTATTCGGTTATATACTAACTTCAATAATGTCTTTTCATCTTGCTTTTTCACTTCTGATGGTTTCATTCCGATCGTACGATGTTTAGTATTGTTATATTCGTCAACAGCATATTGTAGAATATTAATCCACCTGTACGTACCGTTAAAACTAAACTCTTTCCATAATTTCGTTTTTAGGGTACGAATGACTCTTTCTGCCATAGAAGCTTTTTTCTCACTGTATACATTGTAATGGGTAATGTGATATTCATTTATGAGAGTTTTCATCGATGGATTGAAAAATTCTGTTCCCATGTCTGTTTGTAAATTGTTTGGTACTTGTTGCATAAAAACCTGTTTCATTGCTCTTGCTACTTCATGTCCAGATTTATTTTTCAGCGGTAAGGCCCACAAGAATTTTGAAAAACAATTTATTACTACCAGTATATACTTATAACCATCATTTTCATCTGCATATTTCTGCATGTCTGCCAAATCAGCTTGGAATAGATCTTTGAGAGATTTAACTATTGTTTTGCGACGTTTAAAATTAATTCTAGCTGGTTTGTGGAGCTCATTGACAATTTGCCTTTTTACGTTGGACATACTTGATGAGGGACTTTCACACACACATTCAAGCATCAACAATTATCTTTGCTTCCTTCAATTCCTCAATAATGGAATTTATTTCGTTTGAATGTCCACTGTGACCTGCTACTTGTGATGCTATCAATAACCTCAGCCTGTCTACTAATTCGTTTGGGTCATCCCAATGTACATAATCAATTCTATTATCATTTACTTCCATGAATAATCATTTGCCTTCAGTGATGGGTGCAATAATTTTCTTATATTTTTTCAGTCTACTACCATCGATTTGTTTATCGGGTTTATAATGTCTTCTATGAGCATTTGTTTTCACAACAATTTTTTTGTAATTATTTTCATCTTCAGCTGTGAAATTATCAGGATATTTCTGGAACAGTAATTCGTACAAACCAGGAGTTCCCTTGTATCTTTTATTTCTCAATATTATGTCAGCACCGTCAAGTTTAATTTCAGAATCACCAATGAAAAATTTTTCATTAGCATCATAAAACCTTATTCCATATTTGTGGTCAAATTCCTTATTTTGATTGTCACTTATCATAGTACTGACGTATTTTCTCGGTAACGTATCATATTGTTCTAAATAATCTTGCACTGATTGTTTTGCAATGTCAGTAAATCGATCACTACTTCCTGAAGGTACATCAATTTGTTGTTGTTGGTTATTCTCATTATCATCATTTTGAACTTGTTGATTTATATCGTCAAAGTGGATATTTTTGAGTATAGCTTTTTTCAAGTCACTTGTATCATCATAGTCGTTTTCTCCTCCTCCTCCTTCTTCTCCTTCTTCTCCTTCTTCTGACACAAATTGTGGCATAGTATTTTGATTTGCATTAGTAGATGCTGGAGTTTGATTGTTCTCTTTAGAAATATCTAATTTGTTTTCAATATTTTTCAAATATTTGGTAATGGGATTGAACATATTTTCCTGAACGACTTCACCTTCTTTTAATTGTTTCAGTTTATTCTTTATTATGTTCCGCTTTATTATAAGACGTCTTTTTAACTCTTTATTGACCATTATTTACAAGTAGAAAAGTATTGAACAGGTATTAAACAGGTATGAATCAGGTCTAGAACAGGTATTAAACAGGTATTATACAGGTCTAGAACAGGTATGAAACAGGTCTAGAACAGGTATGAAACAGGTCTAGAACAGGTATTGAACATGTATTAAACAGGTCTGGAACAGGTCTAGAACAGGTCTGAACAGGTATTGAACAGGTCTGGAACAGGTATAAACAGGTTTTAAGTAAGTTAACAGTTAAAACTGACTAGAATGAAAAACAAAAATTTCTTTTATACATTTTATTTAAACAAAAATCTCTTACACAAGTGAATATAATTTTAAGGATCTGGAACGTACTCTACCAATTCCGTATTCGCTGTGTTGTTGGTTGTATGGAATATAAGTTGCATTCAGTTGATGTTGTGGTTTGATGGTTCCATTTTTATAAAGGTATTCAATTCCATTGATGTCATCATAACTAGGTTCATAGCCCAATTTATCCATGTAATCTTTATTCATTACTGAATTATAATTATTATTGTCAAGTAATCCAAAAAAATGTCCTATTTGATGAACAATAACCAACTTTAGATTATAATCATTTGGTGTGTGATTTTTTAAATTCATATCCCATACAATATTTTTCATTATGTGTATTTCACCACATTGTATATGATTTAATATTCTTGATCTCGGTACTATTGTATGCGCAACTTCATTGATATCATTTTGAATATCGAAAAAGAGTTTACATTGATAATCAGGTAAACACATACCACTAAAACGATGTGCATGTGTGTCAAAAACAAAGGTAAGCAGCGGTGTCTTCGTATAACAATCAATTTCACAAAACTCAATACCAGTACTATTGCTCCAACTATCAATAGCGGCATAAATTACTTCCATTTTTGCTGGACTAGCATTCATTGCACACCAAGTTATCGCTTGTTTTGCAAATGGTTTTCGATATACATTGTAAAAAAGACCTTCACTCACCACCAACACAAGAAAATAAAATATGTGTGAAATATACATGTTCAGGGATTGAATGAATGAATTATTATTGCTCATCAGCTTATATATGATAAAATATGCATATTCAGCAATATTTGAAGGTTATGTCAAAACATTTTCACTACATTTGTTAAAGGATTATAATTAACTATACGATCATGTATAATGACACAATAAGCACATGTATTTGTTGGTATATTCTTACTGGTTTCAAATTCCAATCTGATGTCCACACTACCAGATTTCAGTGATTCATTTTGTCTGCTACAATCAATAGCAAAAATTCTTGCGAGTTCCTTGAATTTCAACATGCTAAGACACGGATCACCAACATACTTGTTATAATATGATTCTTGAAATTGTGCATACATTTCATATAATACAGCGTAGTAGTTTTTATCAAAATTTAAATTCAAATTATCGTAGGGATACATTTCAGAATTTAGGTATAATTTCATGTTTGTAACATTACAGTGATCGAATCGGCTTAAATTCTTTACAATATCATTCTTTTTAAACCAATGGTTCAATAAAACTCAAAGTCCAAACCACAAAATTTTTTAATAAAAGTTCCTCAAAAAGGACACTTATAATGTGTGCTACTAGTTTCGGTACAATATTACCATCATCAGGCTACAATATAAAGAGAAAAGGTACACTTAATACATGAAGATCTTATAAGATTATGTTAAAATAATTAAGCAAATTGTTAATAGATATCAAATGAATATGAAAATTTAAAAAATTTTTTAAAAATTTTTAAAAAAATTTTTTTTTTTTTTATTTTTTTTTTTTTAATAAGACAAAGCTTGAGAATATTACAATTGTTGATATTAAATTTAAATTTATTAATATAATTAATAGGTTAATGAGAATCATAAATTATAACTTTGATAATATAAATTAGGTAGTCAAATTGAAATTAAATAAAAACAATCATAGTTACCTGCATGAAATATGAAATCCAAAGACCAACGAGTTGTTGCCAAAAGTTTTAAATGTCAAAACATGCTTTAAACAAATAAATTAAAATTTGAGTGGTGAGGAAAGAAAATAAAGAAAGAAAATGGAAAACATTGGAAATAAGATATTTAAAGTTACTTAAAATTAAATTGTTGACCTAATGGTCTATGCCAAAAGGGGGGAAATGTTCAAAGAACTTTAATTTATTTAAATTTACATTTGATTTTCCTTAAAGGAATGTTGAAAATTAAATGAAGAAAAATATCTTTTGTCAATTTTATGTAATGAAAAAGTCTAAAATTGACAAATAATAATAGTCTCAAATGGCTTGGACTAGCCACTGAAAACATTTGAACGGTTAAAATAACCATTATCAAAATAAGTATTAATAAGTTCATAATGAATATTATTATCCATTAGAAATCAAATATTTTAAATATTTTAAACAAACTAATTAGCTGTAGCACATGGACTGAACTAACCACAATGGTGACCGGAAATCAAAAACCAAGACATTGACAGATGTCAAATGATGTAAAATTATAATATTTAAAATTGGTATATTTCTATGAGAGATTGGCAAACAACTAGTGATCAATGAAATTATTAACATTTCATTTACAAAAAGAAGAAGAAGAATGAGTTAGTATATAAATGACAATAATGACATTAAGCATCAAAAAACAATCAACAATACAATATAAAATTCAAATACTCGATACTTATAAATCTATTATAAAAATTATTATTAACAACTTATATATGTTAGGGGGGTAAATGTAAGAAAATGTAATTTTCTGTAGAAGAAATCTGTTCGTTAAGGCAAGTGACACTTTTATCCAAAGAAGCTCTATGAATCTCATAGCTTTCAAGTAAATTCATTCTAATTCCTTTATTACAAGAATGTAGCATTTCAACTTCAAAATTATCTGGAGAATGATGTTCATTTAAAATGTGATTAGCAAAAGCAGAAGGAGAATTATTAAAATCAAAACTGGAATATTTTTTAATTTGAGATATGGATGAGCTCTTAGAATCATTCTTTTTGTTAAATTGAAATCCAACTAAAACGTAACGGGGTTTCTCTAACAGACTAGTCGTTTTAATATTCCAATTATATCTCATTGTTTGTGGTATCAAAGGTAATTCATGACACTCCCAACTGCGAAACGCAAGTTCCAAGTTTTTTCCATTTTCAATAAACTTAAATAAGCGTAATTTTTCACTATCTGATACTTGAATGTGTGGTATTTTCCAAACAATTTTCGTCAAATTTACTTTAACTTTTTCTCCTGCCTTTGTGGAAACCACCGCATTAACATCACTTGACGCTCTAATTAGAACAAGCTCTTGACGTATATTGATAATTATTTTTGTGAAATCTTCGAAAAATCCCAATAAAAGTTTTAAAGGCAAACAAACATTAAAATTTCCATCACTATCAATGATTTGTGGTGTTGTTGTAGGACTCCAACCTACACTATTGTATCTATTACAATCTCTATCTGATAATGAGACATAACCCTTCATAGTACTTGTTATACCTGGATTGCGAACTCTGTCAATTTCATAACGAATTTCATCAAACAAATAGGATATTCCATTATTGATAAAGTTTAAGGTTGTACTCTCTTTTCCATCTCCGTCAGTTAAACGACCTTCAATGTATAGAAAACTTTCAGATGGTAAAGTGTAAAGATCTTGAGTTTGAATAGGTATACGTATTTCATCGGAATTGTTGAATGTTGTATTTGCATATGGAATGTGACTATGAATTTCACGATTTATAACTGAATTGTCTTCCAGAACCTGATCTCCAATATTTAAAATATTAAAACTCATCTTCAGTATGTTTGCTACCACAATTGAAATTAAGTAAAAAATTTACTCCTGTTCTAAAAACAACTTTTATATCACACCAATATCTTCTTATTCTAAAGGTGACGCGTCGTCGTCGGCGTCGTCCTTTCGTTATGATTACAGTAATTTAAATCCCAGAGATATTAAAAATAACTTGTTTTCCGGTGTCAACTCTTGCAAATTTTTCTTTGCACTAAAAGGTGTGTTTGATTGTTGAGTATTTATACCAATTCGAGGAGTACTATTGTAGATGAAAACCATAACTAATATTTTCTCAAGTGTAATCTTACCGTGACCACTTCTTTGTTAAAATTAACTGGATTTCCATCTTGATCAACTATTTTAAGGTGAATTTCATCGATATATCTACTGATTACTGGTAGATAGATAACATTTTTTGGGATTTCAACAATTTTGTAGCCTGGTGGTACATTTGGATAAAACATGTGTATAATGTGTACCTGATTGTTGTTACTGTATGAATTCGTCACCAAGTTACACTCAATACAAATTGAATTTACCTTTGTAATGTTCACAGGATAGTCTCCTATGTGTCTCTTGTATGCTTTCAATTTTTGTTTTTTGAAACCCAATAACTGACCAATGGTATTAGGCATCTCAAAATTTATTGCTCTATTGCTCTTCACCTCACACTTGAGTGTATTATTATTTACTTCCATAATTAGCACAGTAGGATCATCGGACTTTTTAACGTTCCTTTTTTGTATGGTGTTTTCTTCTATAAATTTACTATGATCACTAGTTGTTGTACCTTTAATTATAACATTTACACTTTCTTGCATCTGTTTATCACCGTCAGATTTCATCTCGAGTTCACCAATTCTTAAATTGATATATCTGTTAAGGTTGTTAACTTCGTATGAACCACTAGGAATTTCGATATTGTAACCATTTATGTGAAAATTATTATTGGTTTCGTCTACATTGGGAATTGTATTGTATGTCATGAAATCAATCAAACCTATAACATATTGCTCATTTTCATCCAATATAAGTGGATGATAGATTTTAGTTGATAATAAGGAATTCCTACCAGATAATACAAATGTATACGACATTATCACTACGGAAAGGTTATAAATTGAATAAAGAATACATCTTTGAACAATTTCATTTATTTAAAAAATTCAAACACAAGTGTCCACAATTATAACTATTATTATTTTGATAATTTTTATGATTGTATAATATTTTACATGATCCACTCGAATGAAAGTATGACAAAGCTTCCAGTGGAGGTCGTAAATTACCATAACTATCAAAGTAAACTAGATGTGATCCAGTTTTCTTATAAGCTGTCCAATGCGTTCCCGAACCATTTTCATCATCCAAATTAATGATTCCACTTTCGTTCATTCTTATTTTCCTGGGTAGGGCATCTCTCATGAAAACTCCACGAAAATATGGAATTTTTAAATGTTTTGCATACTTTACTAATTCTATATTTGTTAGTGCACGTTGTGGTAATTTGAGGTTATTCATAAAAAAAGACCCAAACCATTTTTGTAAGGTTTCAAATATAATCCTTTGCCCATTG
>CAJUYG010005657.1:0-13480 GCA_910591675.1 Galerucella calmariensis
CAGAGCGAATATAAAGATACTCATTTCAAAGTTGAAAATGGTTTCTTAAACCGGCCGTGAAAAATCCATTAACGTTTAATAATGAAAATGAGAAAACCTTTTTTGCACCACTCTTTTTATTTTTTACGTTTGCTAATGAAATTATGAGATACTGTCACTATCAATTTAAAAAGGAATCGTTAGGAATACAGGAATGAACATAAAATCACTGAAGCGCCAAAGACGCGGACGGGTTGTAAGCTGTAAAATAGATTATAGGTTGGCTGTCACCTGCTTGACAGCACTGAAATCAGGATTTCTTGTAAATATTTTAATAATTGGTGAAATTGTGTATTACCAACGAAAGTAATTTTACAGAATGAACCAAAATAGTGACAACAATAATAAACGGAAACCTGCAGTAAACTTCACTGAATCGGAAGTAAGGATGTTGATTGAAGTTGTTTCAAAGTACATACGTACTGTGGGAAACAAGAATTCTTTTTCATCCCATCTTTCAAAGTGGTCAATACGTTCTCTAACGGTATATGGTTTATGTTTATTTGTGAATATCTTTTCGCAGAAAATTTGTCTAGCATCAAATATTTTATTTTGTGAAAAAAGTTTGTCGCTAGAGAACCCTATATTTTTTTTATATATGACTCTCAGTATCCACTTCTGTGAGACATTAAGACCCTGCAAACTACTTTCTGTTACACCTCCCCAACTCAGGATACCATACTGCAACTGACATTGCATCAACGAGAAATACAAAATTTTAAGGTTTTTCAATGTTAAAAAATCAACTAGGTATCTGAATTCAGTCAGCAGACCTCTTAATTTATTCTTGACGTTGTTAACTTGTAAGTCTCACCCTAAATGTCAGTCTATCACGATTCCTGAGTATTTGATTCAATCTTTTTCAAAAATTTGTGTTTGGTCTTCAATTGTTAATGGTCCCAGATCAGGAAGGTGATTGGAGTAGGATGTGAAAAGTGAGTAATTTGTTTTTTGGCTGTTCAGAGTCAATTTGTTATATTTAAACCAGTTACATATTTTTTGTCTTAGATCTTGTTCTGCTAATACTTTGGGGTCTTTCCAGTTTTCACCCTCATATATTATGGCCATATCATCTGCAAAACTGACTATTTTTCCTGATGCTTGGGAATGCAATAAACTTTTTGTATAAATCGTGAGTAACATTCCTGGTTTACGCTTGTGCAACAAATTATTAACACAAAATTTAGAAGAATTTGCACCCCCTAACCCCCTTCCAAGTTCCACACTTTCAAAGTTTGACCCACCCTCCACAACATAATTCAATTTACTTTGAGTGGCTGTCATTATTTTCGAATTAATCAGTACACACTTTACCTTCTTGACTGGATAAAATGAAGTTTTGATAAAAAAAACAAGAGATCGATTCCTTTGTTAAACCATATATGAAG
Source organism: Galerucella calmariensis (assembly GCA_910591675.1). Lineage (NCBI taxonomy): Eukaryota > Metazoa > Arthropoda > Insecta > Coleoptera > Chrysomelidae > Galerucella > Galerucella calmariensis. Next base: position 1,428 of record CAJUYG010005657.1, read on the forward strand.
AGGTGGATTTTGATATTCAATCCGGCATTCATAGGAAAGCCACATGAAACGGTTTCCACAGTTTTTCCAATATTTGATTCGTCGAATCTTCTAACGTTTGTTTGGATGTATTTCTCTTGTACTTTCATGAATATATTACGATTTTCAATTCTCTCCTGAAAGTCGTTGTTTATTTTCCTCTAGAGATGAAACGTTATTTCGGTCTTTCGTATACAATGGGCGTTTTGTTTTACTGGGCGAGTTTTAAAGAAAATAACGAATTTCACAGCAAAAATGTAACATACAAAGTGCTAGTCTTTTTTTTGACAAAACTGCGGAATTACAAAATTTCCTTAGGACACCCCCTACCTAGATATCACCCCTAAACTCAGCAACTTTCATAAGAAATAAAAACAGTCGTCAATCAATAATATATTAAAGAATAAGTGGATATTAAGGTCTCGAAGCCGGAGGACTGAAATAGAGCAAGTGTTTTAGAGACCAGTTATCCACGAATACTTTACGCTATTTTTTTTATTGGTGCACTTCGAAATTATGATTACTGGTATCTATTGTTACGCGAGCTGCTGCATTAATGTGCTCAATTAGTGTCCCCAGTGAAATTCCCATATGATACGACTATGGCTCCTCCGCCGTATTTTCAAGAATGATCTGGAAAACGTAACATCTAGAAAAACCCGGCGCATCCGCCAAAACTTCGAGTTCTAGAGGTTTCTAGAAAAACATACGTGCGAGTATAAATAGGCGACGAGCATCGCAGCGGAGTCAGTTAGTCAGTTAGTGTTGATACTGAAAGAAAGCAATCGCGCCTCGGTAAAGTAACTCTCATATAAATTATAGTTAGTGTGTGTTTAGTGTATTATATAAATTATTAAATAAGGACTGTATTTGAATATAAATCTGTAAATATAAATTAATTGTAAATATAAATTAGAATAAACGTTACACTATTATTACTACTACAACAAGAAATGGAAATAAGAACTAATATGGTTGAATTCGTGATGCTACGTATACCTTGCGTTGTCATGGTAATGAGAAAACATAAACTAATTTGCATTTTGTCTTCAAGATTTATTAATTTGAATACAATTTCCTTCGTTCTGAAAAATCGAAATATTAATATCTCAAACAATACCAACTGTAGAGGAAAGTCACCAAATACGGAATACCATTTTGTTTTTGGGATATAAAAAAAAACTTCATATAAATTAAATCAGTTTAATGTTTTTACTAATCAGTCATACATTTATATATAGTAATTAACAGCCTTTAATCAAATATATTAGTAATCAAATTGAAATCTAACAAAAAAAATAAAATCACAAATGAGTAACCAAATGTGGAATAGGTATCCATATATGGAATATAAGCATAAATCAACCTAACAATAACAAAAAATGGACATTAATATCTTTGAGATCAATTAAATAAATATAATATATTGTGATAAATGAAAGAAGTTACATAATTACTTGCAAAAGTCACAGATCCAAGTATCAAACTCTGGACCAGCACAATCATAATGTGCCCAGAGCCCACATATCAAGCATTTAATTTAATATTCCATAATTAGACACCGACGACTGTCCATATTTGGTTTTTATACACACAAAAGATCACAAAATGGTGAAATAAACATAATACCGATATACTAAATAGTATAACACTTACGTAAACAAACATAACAGCTGGTAATACTCGTTTATTACCTACCTTTGAAATTATCTGCACGACAACAAAACAAAACAGGCCTGCTACACGTGAAGCATTCGCGCAACTGACTCGATGGTGTGGGTGCGATAGTTAGTAGACCGAATGAAACAGAAGATGCTCGAGTGTTGCGTTTCATACTTATAGTCTTGGAGAAATGAAGGCATTCCATATTAGGATACTATTCTATATTTGGTGACTTTCCTATACTTTCCATTTTCATTTATAAAATTGAAATTGTTGAATATTGTTCGAATGAAGGTTTTGACGTTGATCAATAATAAAAAAATTGTCACTTAGACTTCGTTTCTTGAGTTATTGATGTTGCCATAACTTTAAAAAACTTTCCTGTTTGAAAGTTCGATTTAAACACGCTGAGGCGTGCTTTAGATAGGTAAAATGGTTCACCAATAAAAAATTTTTTTTAAATTTTTGTGTGGCTGCAAAATGTAAAGATTGCTGGTATGAAATATCCCAGTTTAATTTTTATTTCTAAAATATTTTTATACATAAAAAAGAAATGAAAATATAAATCCAAATAATAATTCGAAAGTTTATTGAAAACACAACTGCATCCGATTTATTCCAGCTTGTGTGTTCTCGGGTTTTCATAAGGATTCTAGTGATACAAGACGACATTTAAATCTCTGGGATTGAGGGTAAGTCCGTGGAAGGCTCACCTTTTCAGTCGAGCTCACAATCTTATCAAGCAGAATATGTGTTACAGCTTGGACATTTCATACCGCTCAAGAGATGCATTTGTACAGGGTTTTATAAAGAGTCTTTTATTCTGTATAAATACAATGACTGAAATATATACATGAGTTTATATTTATTGAAGGATACAAAATACTTAAACTGCAATATAGAAAAAATTTTATGAAAAAGGTTTTTTCTTTTACTCACGAATGGAAGAAAAATCAACTGGTCTACTTAGTTTGTCACCCTTAGTATACTCAATTTTATTGTGGTGCTGGTTTGATATACAGGGTGTTCCAAAATGTCAGGGATAGTGCAATACTTTTATCCTTCAAAGAAAAACTGAGTATATAAGTCCAATTCAATTGACACTTTTAAACACTCCTCCTCAAACCAAACATATAAATGAATGAATGAAACACCCCTTCTCTCAATTTTTCTTTTTAAATAACTCAGCTTCTCGTAGTCAACATTCTTACGAGCTAAAAATAATTCAGAAAACCGCACAAAAACAATCCGGGGTAATTTACTTATCAAGCCGTATATTTTCGAGTTAAATACACGAAAAGTAGGAAAGAAGAGAGATATTTCCTTGTTTTTTCTACACTCATTTTAGGAAGAATAGTCGCATTATGTAAATGGAGTCGATGTAAATGCGCAGCGGTAGTCCTTTTCAGTGAACTTTGCATTTTTGAGTACAACGTGATCCAGTTTCATACACGTACGTCAAATATGGAACTTAAATCAATATAAAATATTTTTGTGTGAAGGATTTTATTTTCCGGAAAACCCAAGCAATATTATACACTAATGACTATTTCAGTTTTAAGATTTTCATCTTAAAGTTCCCTTGTTTAATGATATCTACGTTGAGAATGGAAAGAAAAACTTTTGCTTTTGATTATACAAAAGATAAAATTACCTGGAAAATACGCAACATTTCTTATTCCTGTAATTTGGGAAATTACCCTATTTTCTTTCTTTGAAAACGCTTGTGTTTAGGTTAAATCCAATTTAGTAGACAAGAGAAGGTAGGTTGTGAGGGATTTCACACTCCACTGATTCAGTCCTGTTTCTTTTTAAGGAGGCATTTTCAAGACAAGAACATTTCCAAATTAATTCCCTACAAACGGAGTTTCTCCAAAAACTCGAAGCATATGAAACATTAATTTAAGTAACGCAATGGTGTTTAAAATTTGCGTGATTTATCTAGGATGGTCATTTTGATAAATTTACCAGGACCATGCTGCCTGCGTCTGTTAACTACAGGACATTTCACTTCAATTTATAGAGCAGTTAGCATTAGCAATTTAGATGAGGTAACAATGCATCGTTTCGTCTACGACCAGAAGTTCCTATTATAGTTTGTTTGATAACATCCAACATATTCTCGCTTATTCGGATTGTAATAAATTTTAACAAAGACCATCTGTGGACTGAATATTTTCTTTGGTCGATATATTTAATTAATACCTTTAAAAATACGGTTGTTGATAAAACCGAATGTGTTATTATGACTATTTCACTAGAGTAAATTGATAACTGACAAAATTTGAAAATTGAATTTGAAAATTTGAACTGGCAATTTTTTGTCTTGTCGCGGCAATTTTTTGACGTTTGATATATCAAATCTATGTGTATAAAATTCTATCACTCTGTGATAAAATTCAATGTAAAATCTTTGTTAGTTGTTTGTAAGGAAACTAAGTTGTTTATTTATTTATATAACTGTCTAAAAATCATTAAGACTGTTTCAAAAATTTAAATAAGTATTATTAACATGAATAATACAAGATTTGGAAATAATTCAACAAATGAAAGAGAGAGTACAATTAAGCAAAGTATACCGCGAAATACAATGAAGACAAAAAATTCTGCGTGGGAACAGTTTAGAATGTTTTTGGACGCACGTAATTATACGTTAGAAAAGGATACTGGACAAGTTATAGCAAAAATTCTTGAAAATTATGGTTTTAACATGAAAAAAGAGATGGAACTGATTATACTGAAGCTAGTGTGAAAACACTTTGGAATACGACTGCTCAAATGGTTCAGGAAAAATATTTTCTAGAATTGAACATCAAAATTGATCTATTTAAAGATATTACCTATAAATTTGCTAGATTGGCCAAGGATACAAAACGTAAAAAGCTTCAGGCTGAACCTGAAACCAGAAAAGGAATTTCTAACGCGTTTACCAAAGAAGAATTAATGGAAATGGTAGAAGGCTATTCTGAAGATAATCCTGATGGGTTACAAAAAAAAGTTTTTTCATTTATGCTTGTTCGAATTAGCATGGCGTGAAAATGAAGCTGCTAATTGTGATATTAATTACTTTAAAAAAGAATATGATAATAAAGGTAATTTTACTGGCAGGGTAGAATATAATCCAACCTTTTCCAAAACGACACAAGGAGGATCAAAAGCTTTATCTCGCAGTAAGTGGCTGGTAAGAAAAATAATGTTTACAACAATTTGTGTCCCGTTCGTTTATTTTCAAAAATTATTGAAAAAAGAGAATCCAATCCTTATCTAACAACAACAAGATTATTTTTAATAGTACAACCAAATTGGAAGAAAGGAATATGGTACAAAAATTCACCATTGGGAATTAATACAATTTCAAAGTGGACGAAAATATCGGCAAAATCAATTGGTATAGACACAAAAAAAAAATAAAAATAACCAATCATTCACATAGAGCTTCTGCAATATCTGCATTAGCAAAAGAAGGAGTTGGTGAACAAGAAGTAATTAAGCTTACTGGAAATTCTTCTGCCCATTCTTTGAAACCATATTTACAATTAAATGAAGAACACCATTTCCAATTTATAGAGAACCTTCGAGAAAATAAAAATAAAGAAAAGGAATCCTCAGTTTCTAACTTAAATTCAGCATAGGTTATGATGCAAAACAATCCCCAAAATGATGCTACAACGTACAATTATAATAATTGTACTTTTTACATAAATAAGTAATTTTTTATTCATAATGTTATTTTTTTTTTTGGCTTTGTATAATTGAAGTTTGCAATAAATAAAACGTTTAAACATATGCTTTTTTAGTTTTTACCTCTCGTGAAATAGTCATGTCGAATACCACTCAATTAAAAATTTTGTAAGGTAAAATTTTTCTCTTTTATTCAAGTTTGTAGCTTTTAGGTAATTTTTCTCATGACATTTAATCCAAAACCACTCGCCTAACGGCTCGTGGTAAAGTAGCTCTCCTCAAGAAACGTCAACTTTTCGTTGTCAATGGCAAGCGAAATAGCCTACTTTTCAATGTGATTGTAGAAAAATATTATTTTCAATGCATTTATTATATGAACTAAAATTTAAATTTAAAATCCGTGTGCGGCATCGGAATTAACGACAATGCTACAAATGCAAAATTGCTCAACAATAAATTCCACTATTTTGATGAAAATAACAATAACTTTTCTATTAAATGGCTCATATTGCTGTTTTTAACTGGATCAGTACATTATGGAAAAATTTATAGTGGAATTAAACATATTAAATCTTTTAAAATACAATCAATTCACAAAATGTATAGACATAAAATTAAAAACGTCAATTAGCATTGTTATATACTTAATGATAGTTATACCGAATGATTAATTTCAAAATAACAGTCTATGGAACAATACAAAACAAAAATTCCAAGCATACCATTATTTAATTCGGTCTCTCTCCATAATCATCATAAAACCGCACTGAAACATTGATTCGTCTCTACGTTCGTAGGAAGACTCAGACTCAGACAGAAAATTTAAATTCGATTTAAGAACGAGGTATAGAGAAATGTGACTAGACTTTCAATAAAATAACATTGATCTTCTCGACGTTTGCTTATCTAAAATTCTTCAAAGAACAGCGGTATGTTGCATTTCACTTACAATATTTGATATATTGTGGCATCTGGTTTATTTGTCGAAGAAGATTCAGAAAGAAAAGCGGGACTATCGACACAAAGGAAATATATTCAAAAACGGAATCGAGGGTTGAACATTTAGAATTTTCTTGACTATTAGAAAATAATTTTTTTCACAGCAGGCATTTGAGATGCATCCTGGTTGAACAAACAACAGTCAGAAATGGGATTTCAAACTTAGAACCAAAACTGGCAGAGATACACTAAGGTGTGCAGTATCTGCTGAAAGGTAATTGGGAAAGCTGGAAGATGCAATTCAAGGATATTCGTGAAAACAGAAGACAGACGTGGACTTGGGAAAACCAACCTTTTGATAAACCAAAAATAGGGAGAGTGCAGTTGTTACCAGGAGCTCATTTTTCCAAATAGAGGAGCAAATTTTTCAGAATTGACAACAAAAAACACTGCAATAGTAAGGCTAGAATGGGTACCTTTTCTAGCTCATTTTTTGGAACTTCAGTTCTTTACGTCAGGTTATGTTTGAGCGACAGAGGGTCGCGACGCAAAAGATCTGACCGTTACGTTACGTTATGTTACGTTGCTTCGTTATGTGCCTTGCTTGCGTGCGTGTGCTCTCTCCTGAGTCTCTCTCTCTCGTTTACGAAGCAGCGATTCATATGCTTCGGCCGGGAATCGAACCCGGGCCGCCCGCGTGATAGGCGAGCATTCTACCACTGAACCACCGATGCTATATTAAATTTCTATGCAAAGCTGGTATTCGCAGTGCTGGCGATCTACTTTAATTTGTTCGCATAAATTTTTACCATTATTTCCATAATTTTTTTTGAGCGTTTGATCTTTTTTGTTTATTTACTCCATCGGTTGTCAGGACGGTAGGTTGTGTTTACTGGTTTCTAAGTTTAACATGTCGGTGAGTGATTTACTCACCGTTCAGACGTTGAAAAGTAATAAATAAACAATTTCACCAAAATGCAAAATATATTTTAAACTGATCGAGAAGTATAAATGTCACTTTAGGCATTTCGTTCATTTCAAAGAAATTTAAATTATTTTATTCGGAATTTATTTCAATACGATCGCGCAAAAAAATTGTATAAGCATCTCGAACGCTAAGGGTAATTACAACGTTTGCATGTAGATTCCTCTCGTTAAATTGGACAAAATGATATGAGGATTAAGGGGTATGGCACATTTACTTTTCGAAATACAAGGTGTTGAAATTTTGAAAACTTGAATGTCTCAATTCGATAACTTTAAAATGGATGGATAAATTGATTTGACATTTGGCAGGTTGTTTTTAAATGTAAAAGGGCATATTTTGATAGAAATAGTAGTTTGTGCAACTAGTGTGGATATGATGGCCGTATCGCACGAGGACGAAGTTCAATCGTTCAAGTGCGATATGGACAATCCACTCGAGTCGAGCAGCATATTTTTCTACGACCCGCTTAAGAAAAAATCTAGAAAATAAAAATTTCTATAAACTGTAATATAACTTTAAATTGAAAATTTAACAATTCAATTTTATGTTTCCACTAATTTTTTTGTGGTAAACCTACAGTTCTTGAATGTCCAATTTGTATAATGCTACGGTTTCTCTTTTTGAATATACGATGCTGTTATAAGTAGATGTTGCCAGTCGGACTCCCTCATGAAGGGTACCGTACCATTATCTATAATAACGAATATTCTGCTAAATATTTCAAACGTCTACCTGTTGTCGTTATTAATATCAATGTTTGGATTCGTTTACAAGAGAGGAAACACTTGACGGTGATGAGAAACCAACATGTTCGAAATGTAGGGAACGAAGACGATGTACTAAATAATTCTCAATTCATAAATTTCCGAAAATATTGGTTATCCACCTGAAGCGCTTTTCGCCATCAAAAAGATTGAGAAGAAAACTTAATGCTGCAATAGATTTTCCAATAGAAGGGCTTGATATAAGCCATTACGCGGCTGATAATGTGGCACCCCGTAGGTACAACCTCTACTCTATATCAAATCACAGTGGAACCACTTACAGAGGTCACTACACCGCGTATTGCCGACATCCCTACGGGACAGTGGCACGAATATAATGATTCAAGGGTGTCATTAATATCGTCAGAATCTTTAGTCAGTGGGGAAGCATATGTTCTCTTCTATGAGCAAGAAGGCAAGAAGTCGCACCTTTAAGTTATCAGTTTTCTTTTTCTTTAGTTTTAAGTGTTACCTGTATTACGAATATACCAGAATCTACTATAATAAATAGCATTGTGCTAACACAATAGAAAAAAACTTCTTCACGGGGAATCGAACCCTGGTCTACCGCGTGAGAGTCTGGTTTGCTCACTACTCGACCACCGAGGAATATACAAATTGTTTATCTATAACTTCGGATGTATTACATAATTTTTCCTTAAAAGGAACTAAAGTTCCTACCGTGTGTCCCGCGACACGTTCTACCTTTTTTTAAATTTAAATTCAAAATCACATGTCATTGACAGATAACGGGCTGGCTGGCTGGCTGGCGACTGTCAGACATGCGCACTCAGAAAATGAATTGTAAAATAGCACTAGGTAACACATGGTGGTGGAGACATTCATAAGCCTCGCAATAATAATAATAGTCTCCACTACCTTGGTGTGAATATACTATTAAATTAAACTATTTTATACTTGAATTGATATTTAACCTGCCAGAAACCAAAATACCAACAGCTTAAGAACTATAGACTTGTTCGCAACCAAACCATTTGACAGACCTCCTCGCTTTTCCCATATTAAATTCCAATATTCCCGAATCTAATCGTCGATGCAGAATGTGATTCAAATTTCCATATTTATTTAGAATTAATATGGAATAGAAATTCTGAATCGTCTCCGTTTATTGACAAAGGAGAAGTTGTGTTCAGCGTGTGGAGTTTTGTGTGGTAATCACATAACCTAGCACTGAATCGAGATAGCTTGAAGCACTTTTGTAAAGCACTCGCATACCCATGTGTGCACCACAATTTCTGGGGTATACGATGAATAGAAAACCGTGAAAATAGGAGAATGCATGCCAACTTTTTAATAATGACTAAAAGCGTTCTGGAATGGGTAACACAAAACATCATATGTTTTAGTTGGAGGCTGAGATGCAGTTGATGGAACATCATAGGCGAATCGGTGGAATTTTTTTATAGGGATATGAAAATAATAATAACATGATGTTCACTTTTTTTTAACTTCATTTCCAGTCAAACACTTTCTACATTTTTTTTGTCGATATCCACAAATTTCCGTATTAATGCACTGCATGAAATGATAACTTTTCATGAAAGCTACTGTGTGGGAAGTGGATCATTTATTATTGTCGACAGACTTCTTAGAAATCAGACAATCTGGGACATGCCACAAGACAGTATGATGGAAAAGTATAACTTTTCAAAGAAATTCGTAACGGATTTAAGCCACAAGAAGGAATGGGATACAAATACCATTACCAGACTTGGATAGAATACCATTCAATGGTACACAGATGGCTCGAAAGTATTAGAAGGAGCTGGGATAGGAGTGTTCGAGCCAGGAACCAAACACTCTGAAAGCTTGGGAAAAACCTCAAGTATCTTTCAATCGAAAATCCATGCCATAAGAAAGTGCGCCCAGTTCAATATTGATAAAGAATACAGAAGACAAAGGATTATCATAATGTCGGATAGTCAAGCAGCCATTAAAGCACTGAGCTCTTGTGTAATCAGTTCCAAAATGGTGTGGGAATGCCTAGACAAACTCAATGGACTAGGGGAGAACAATATAGTCACCTTACTATGGATTCCAGGACACACTGGAATAGGAGGAAATGAAATAGCAGATGAACTAGCAAAAAGGGGTATTGAAATACCTTTCTGGGGGCCTGAACCCTTTTGCTGAATCAGCCCCAATGTAATATTGGAAGAAATAGGTAAATCCGAGAAAAAGAGAAGATCTGACCAGTGGAAAGATCTAGTAGGGCTTATACAATCAAATACTCTTCTGGGTGACTACAATCTGTTGAGATCAAATGAATGCATGAATCAAAGTATAACTGAGAAAAAGAGTTTTAACAGGGATCCTAACGGGACATTGTCGCCTGAATGGGCACCTGGAAAAGTTAAAAATAGTGGAGGAAAAAGAATGCAGATTTTGTGGCTTGGAAGAAGAAACCTCCATCCACATACTTTCCAACTGCACAGCACTTCACTGAAACGACAGGGTATGGGTATCGTGAGATACTCTTGACTCACTGGAAATACCATCTTTGGAAGAAGAGCATTTTTTGTTTCATTATCTGAGAGTATAGATTTTAAATCTCAGCCCATAATTCCCAAACAGGTGCAAGCTTAAAGAACTGCAGAAAGGAGGTAAATATATTTTCTTTAAAATTGTTTGTAGAAATCCAGGAAGAGACGAAATAGCTGAAGAGGTCTTCACAGACGATGTAGTACTGAATGCAGGGACTGAAAAGAGATTACTAGAATATATCAACACATGGAAAAATGTAATGGCAGAAGAGTGCATGAGAATTTTCACAAATAAAACCAAAATACTGGTAATGGGAAACCCAAATATCAATACAAAACACACAAATAGAATAAGTGGAAGAATAGAAATATTTGGGAGTAAATGGTCGAAGAATCTGGAAAATAAAAAGCAGAAACAAATGATAGGGCCGATAAAAAATGTAAATTATATCATGGTGTGATATCTTTTGGCATTACAGAAAAAGAAAACCAAAAATTAAATTCATTGAAATTGTTTATTATTAAATAATTCATTGTAACTATTCCTATTTTAAAAACATGCAGTTATTTATTGTTTTATAGTTGTCGAATAGTGAATAGACACGTAATATCATGAACGTGATAGTAAGAGGTCACGTAAAAGGATAGCTGACCTAGGTGAGATGTATATATGCTTATATATACAAGTGGGCATTCACATCAAAAGTTTTACGTTAATTGATTCACAAGCATGTAGTTTATTGTCAATCATCTATATTATATTTCATTTACATTATAGGACAGGCTCAAGTGAAGTTCTTGTCAGAAATAATGTGATTAGTTGAGTTATATTATAAACATCATCCCAGTGAATCATGCAGTTTTCATACGACTATCTGAGCAGTTTCCAAAGGACCCATGGTGATCTTAGCATACAACACATGACGATCCTGCCATACAACACAATACTATGAATGAGACATTTATAGATGAAAAAGAAATCTCAAAATAAAAATTAACGTATATAACACTATTTATCTTAACATATGGATGCGAATTCTGGATGCTCACAAAAAAGCAGAAGAGCAAAATACAAGCTGAAATGGAAAAAATTTGGGGAGTGAATAGAAGAGGCCAAATTAGGAATACCCGAATATGGGAAGATTTGGGGGTTGTGCTCTTTATAGAACAATGATAATTAAGCTGGTATAGACACGGACAATAGGTAACGAGTTAAAAAAAAACATATAATGCAAATAAAAATAAAATTCTACGAGGCAGAGACAAAAGATGGGAAGAAAACGTTAACAAGAAACAGAAAAGAATGGAAAAATTCATATATGAAAAATTATTGTAAAACCCGACACCTCAGGGTATAAGAATATAGCATTATACAGTGTGTAAAAGCCAAATGGAATAAATTCATTATTTCGGTTACTGTACATATTTATAAAAAATCCCGAAACACGTCAAATTTAAATTATAACTTGACATTCTTTAACGTGAAAATGCAACCCC
>CAJUYG010005658.1:0-13478 GCA_910591675.1 Galerucella calmariensis
TACCTATCCTAGAGACGGTGTTACCTTTTTTTGAAACACCCGTATAGTTTAAATAAAACATATTTGGGAATTTTTTCGAATATTTTTGTGATATTCTCACATACAAAAGATACCGGTAGGTATATGAAAATACCAGTATCGTTAAAATATTTTCACTTTCAATTAACGATTGGGGATGTTCGTTTGTAACGCCAATGGCATGAAACGGTCGTTACGAGGAGACAGATGAACAAGACAGATTTCAGATTTTAATTTCTGCGCAAGACAGTTGGCCCTACTTCACGTGGCTTCTTATTATGTGAAACGGAGTCTACACACTTTTTACATTTATTGTTCCATTTTTGATTGAGTATTGTATTCCAACCAAGTTAAGTGCTATTTTTATTATTTATTCAGCCTGACAAACAAAATATATGGTTGTTTTTCCTTGTTAATATGAATTTCCAAGTGAAATCTTATTTTTGTAAATATTTCTACATCAAGTTTCATTCACATTATATTATTATTAGTATATTATTATGGTATTTTTCAATATCAAAACTTCTGTTGACTTCTAGTTTGTGCTCAAATGTGGATAGGGAATAATTCAAACATACAGCAGCATTTTATCTAAGAACATAAAACAGACAGGAAGGAGTCTTGTCACTCATAAGCTGTATAAGAAAATGCGACGGAAGTCGCCATTTGCAACACCCTAATTATGACTCATTTGTGAAGTTGACGTTTACTGACGTAGATTGTAGGCACGTTTTTTTACATCATTTATTCACCATTGGTTGAATGACGTCAGTCTCCGCTGCAACGACATGTTGGAGTCATCAGTGGCACATAAAAAAACGCAGTTGCTATTTAAATCATCTGACCAATCTATTTCTTAGTTGATTGTTGTTATTAGCAGTTCATCTGATAGTTCCACTTGAAATTTTTTCAATTTCTGACGCTGTTAATAGCGCCGTCAATACCTTGTTACCACATTTTGAATTTATTTCTATTAATTCGTCCATTTCTCTGACTGCTTCAAAAAATCGTTAGTTTTTTGAGGTTAAGCTGTCATTTTGTGAACCACCAAATTTATCCACCACCTCGATACAACGGTGGAGTGGTTTGCAATTTTGGTTGATGCAACAGTAATAAATGAACGCGTCATTTCTTCAGTCTACAATCCACCAATGAATATAAAAACGCAGCTGGTCGATTGGTGGATCTACCGGTGTATAAAAGAACATGCCTTGTTTATGTAGTTTTTTTGGTGAAAATAATTTTAAAGGAAAGTATTATCAAAAGTATAATTCTATATTCGTATTTTCATTGCTCCTAGACAATATTGTTTGTATAGGACATAGGACAGCTTATAGTTTTATATTTAATACATTTCAATAAGCTACAATTTCAAAATTTCCCATATCCCATACCCTATACAAACAGTACGCCACTGTCACAACGGAAACGACTATTCGCCATTTGCAACCTCCTATTAGGCAATCCAGATCACGTGACATAATATGGCCGTGCAGGGCAAACAATTTAGACAAATAGGTTGGTTTTGTATTGTCTATTCAGTCATAAACAGTGCTCAAGACTTTTTAGTCGAATTTATTAGTATATTTTGCTTCAATTTAGTATATTTCATTAGTGTTTAGTATATTGTTCATTAGATTAGTATTTTTTATTTAGAATACCTATATCACTTTTCATAGTTTTTATAAATATTGTTATTGAACAAAACTGAACAAAATGCCTGCTACATACAGCCTGATATTTGATTTTTAATTCTGTTAAATCATCTTATTGATTGCTGCTAACCACATTTCTCTACGCTTCTTACTTAATTCATTCTTGTGCACCAAAAAGTGTTCTTCAAAACAGCTGGGATCTTGAAAAAGCTTACTTGTTCTCGGTTTGAACGACTTCCACAACCGACTACAATACACAAGCTGTTGGCATTTTGAAGTAGGTGTTTCGCTCCTGAAATCCATAAGCATAAAAGTTAAATACAGCAGGTGATATCTTCCAATTCAAGCAAGTGTAATTTTAATGGCAGCAATTTCATAAAAGCTTGACCTTCATTATACCTAATATTGTATATGTTTTAGTCAGTGTGTACTTACCGGTGAATATTAAATAATGATTCTTGATAGTCTAAAAGCCACTAACAAAAAAATAATGTTCTTATATAGGTACACAACCAAAATTTGGTCCTAAATTGATACATCCAGCTCAAAAGTTTTATAAAACTGAGCTTTTTACTGTATATTATTAGTATAGAGACACCAAAGCAAAATAAAAGCACCTTTCTCCAAAATAAACACTTATGTATACCAAAATCCACGGTCTACAATGTATTAAATCACATTTGTTAGCCCTGTGTCGCCATATTGAATTTTATTTGACAGGTCACTGGATTGCCTAATTTGGACGCAAACTTATTTGGTAAATGCTCCTTTCTGTCTGTTTTATGTTCTAAGCATTTTATACAAACTTATTTATCATCAAATTTGTCATCAACTGTACTTACATAACCATACATTTCGTTCACAATAATGTGACATTAATTTGGTTACCATTTTCGCCATTGCCTATGGCCAATGATGACTCGAATTCTAGACTTGTCTTGATTCTCCATTGGACAAGACAACTGCGAGCAATAAAATACCAACATATGTCACGTACTTAACTGTCAATTGGTTCGAGAAGTTTGAACACGACCCATTCGGAACACACTTTCGATCTGGTAACTGTTAGGGGTGTGATTGGGGTTTTTTAAAATCCTCCTCCTCTCTGAGACTTTCTTCGGGAAATAAGTAGAAGAAATGGGCATAATAGATACATATACAACTTCTTCCCAAAAAATCCACTCAATTGAATGTAATGCTTTTAGTAACTAGTAGTAACGGAAAGTTTGTTGTTACAGGTGGCACAACTGGCAAACTAAGAAGACGATCCACCGCTGCGTCCAGGTCTCGTCTAGCCGCCTTCAAACGAACTCTCTCCTTATATTCCCCCTTACAATCCTGTTATCCAGGTTTTTATCCACCATCCCCCGCACTTTTAGCAGCTGCTTACTCTCGATACAATCCCTACCTTCACGCCCCTACTCCAACGAACTTTCTTGCTCGACCTACACCTATTCAACCACAAAACCTGTCAGTGAACCCTCCGTCGATGGAATTAAGTACTTCCCCGCTATTCCGACCGCCTCATTCACTTTTCGAAATGTACAATAATTTACGATTAGCTGTGCCTTTACAGTACCCTCTACAAATTCCCGGATTAGCCGGATCCAACAGTCTCAACGGATTAAGCAGTTTAAACATACCTTCGTCGAGTTGTTCGAGTCCGCAAGAGACCAGACCCTCTGGGGAAGGTTTACTCAAACCGGTAACCGTAATAACTAGGAACAATTGATGTTTAGTGATTCTGTGATTAGTTTTATCAAGAGTGCGAGGTATTCCACTTCTAATTCCGTTGGATATTCTAAATATGTTGGATAATATTGGAAGATAGGTAGGTTGTGGATGTTTATAACAAATTACTGAAAAACAGTGTGACATATAAAGGGTAGCGAGACAGTCTGGCACCAAGTCATTTTCTTTGAAAATAATTAACATATAATTATCAATTTTTGCGGTTATAAACGGTATTGTATTCTTCGTTTTTTTTGCCAGATCCTCTTAAAAACGAAGAATACAATACTGCTCATAACCCTAAAATTTGATAAATGTATGTTTATTATTATAAAAGAAAAATACTTGGTGCCAGACTTTCTTGCTACCCTGTATATACCTACCACTATGTCAAAAAACTACAAGGAATGGATAAATGTTGTAATAATTGTCCAACTTTTCTACAAAGACATTTCTTTGCGGATATAATATTATTATATTTGTCTTATGAAGATATAAACCATCTTTTTCACATGTATTTACCACTTCTTATCAAAATTTTCAATTCTTCTAGGGTGGATTATGATCAAGCAGCATTATAAATGTTGCAATAATCAAATACCAATCAACGTGTATCAGAATAAAACATGTTCTGGCTCATCCCAACAAAGTATAGGTATCAGGATGTCTATTCAAAATAAAAGTTGACTGTTCTAGGAGCTCTCACTTTTTAGTGAATAGACACCCAGGTAGCGATTTCTACAGTGATCCATCGTTTCTTAACGCTATTGCTCTTATCATGAAACAACACCATGACCTAATTTAACCAGTGTCGCTATAGTCTGACAGCAAATGGAACTCGGAACTCGACTTGAAACAATAAATTTTCCATTGGGTATTAAATCTCAGCTGTCCGCCAAGTCCGGCAAAGTTGGTATGTAATGTAATGGTCCTCCGCACTTGAGCAAGTTATAACATTTCCGGCGGATTTCTATATATTTGGTATAAACTTCCGCCTCGAGTTCCAGTTCCGTCGGCGGACCTCTAGTCACACTGATTGTTATTTCTAATAAACTTCAATAACTATTCATTCATCTTTGATTACAATTTCTTTCATTGGCTCCTGCTGGTGTTCATTCATTTTTGTCATAACAGTTAATGCGCCACATCTGATTAGTCGACAAAGCACGTGTTCAGCAGGAAATTGATGCTCGCTCCGGTAGTGCTACGTTGGGATGATTGCTACTATTGTATTTATAATAATAAAGTATGTTCAAATACCAATCGGAACTTCAAATGGAATACCTCGATTAACCTGTCATGTAAAAAATGTAAATAATAATTGTATAAATTGAGTAGTTCAATCTTGTATATTTTTGCAAAAGAATATTAATTGTGTTAAGCAGATAGATGCATAGCGTTTACTGTCGATTGATGCGCACAATTTCTGTATTAAATTTCTAAACTTTCGATTGTTGACTTTTTTTTTAAACCGACCCCTAACAAATGCGGGACAAATTGAACAAGTAGATACCAGTGAAGTACGTAAAAGAAACTTGGATCTAAAGAACGTTCCATATCAATAATAACAATAATATCTTTATTGCTTTTAATTGATACAAATCAAGATAGCAAGAATTCCGGTACATTGGGTATTATTAACTTAGTAACTTATTTGATCGGCAGTTTACTAGTTGAATAATGGGGTGGCATTCTGTTCACACTAGCGAGTAGTCTTAAATCGATCTTGTCGATATACACTTATACACATTCCGTTCACCAAATTTGGTTGTTTAGGATAGACAAAGAGCTCTAATTTCTGATACCCATAAAGTGTCGCCTACGTATTTTCTATCTTTCCCAAAATATCAATATGAAATTGAAAATCCAGGCGACGTCGCTTAAAAGGACTTGAACAGGACAATTATAGTAATAGAAGTTTATAAATCCCCCATTCTGTAATAAACAGTAACAGATCCGTAGTCAGTAAATTTTAGATACTAAAACACAAATTAAATTTATTTTGTAAAAGAAATCATTTATTTCTCCAAAACAAACTTATCTTTCATTTATTAATTGGTTTTAACCGCATTAAATTGTTTAAACATACAGGGTGGCACATGGCACACGGTATATACGCTTGGATTTGTAGTTTAATAATGGCCAAATTTTAATAATATTTTGTACCATACAGGGTATCTGCAAAACAGTGGAAAATAGGTAATGGTAATTTATTATTTAAACCTACAACAAAGCTATTTTAATTTTTTTTGTAACATCAAAATTTAATGATATGCAGATACCTTTATACTGAATGCAGATTAAAACCAATAATATTCAAAATACCGATGTATCATTCTTCAATGCATACATATATGGCTTTATTAACCTCGATCATTTAAAGTTACCCGCTACAAAACATTCAAAAACATAAAAAATTGAACGTGTCGGCGTTCAAAACCAGATTTTCTCAGTTGGAATCTTGTCCACATTCTCAATTTTAAACTGAATCACAATACACTGGTAATTTTGAATCGAGAATTATAGTTCAATATGAAAATAAACATATTAAAATTATTAATAGCAACTAAATTCACACCTAATAAATTTTGTTCTGGGTGTAGATTTTATTTTTAGAAAAAGTTTCTCGACCCCCGGGGGAAATGGAAAGAATTTTACTGGCTACACTTTACGTCAATATTTGATTTATTGTTTGGTACGTTTGATCATTAGTGATTGCCAAGTAATTTTATTAGTTTTATTGCAATATTAATGTCATTACAGTTGAAGTTGAAATAGATAAAGTAGTAAAAGAAGGAAAGTAAAACGGATGAATATCGTTATGAATATCTTAGATATCGCAGAATAATAATTATTCCAACGCTTCATAAGTTTTGAAAAATATTTATCAAAGCTTTACTTATTCCGTATAACAGGGTGGGTTTGTATGATTGTTTTGTAGTCTGATATTTGTTGTGGCCAATACCAGATTTCTTATTTCAAACTGATTTAATTTTTGAATCCTTCAGAAAATACTAGACATAATTTATGTTCAATGTGCTATACCATCAATTGTTTCGAAAATATTAAGTGTTTTCAAATTTATTACGAAAATTAACATTAAAAAAATAAAATGATGTTATTTCATACAAATTCGCTACATTACACTCAAAAACCTAATAAGTTATACTGATTATTTCTTAATAATGTAAAAAAAAAACATTAATGTCAATGTAGGAAATATTCAAAATGCTTGCCGCGAATGTCTTGGCTTATCTGGTATAGAAATGTCTTCTAGCGTTACTCAACATCTCAGGCGTGATTCGTGTTTTTATGTCATCTTAGGTGAGGGGCTTAGTTTTGTTTTTACATATCCCCACAAAAAGTAGTCAAATGGCGTCAGATCAGGAGGTCTTGCTGACCATTCTATCAAACCGCGCTTACCTATCCACCAATATGGAAAAATCTGGTTCAGGGGTGTGATTTTCGAAACCATTCGGGAGTAAATCGTATACGAAAAATGGCCATTTTCGTATGGAATTTAAATAACCTAATTTTTGACGTGCTCAAACGGTAATCGTATACGAACAGTTTCGTATGGCTTGCTTCGAGTGGGTTTATTCCATTCGAATAAATGTTTTGGTGTACGGAAAGTGTAAATTTAAATAAAATAAATAAAATATTTGTGTTTGGTATGTCATTAATTTGAATAATAAATGATATAATCAGTTATAATATGGTAGGTTTTGATGATTTAATTCATTTTAACTTCATAAACGATATACAAGAAGCGGAAGAGTTAGCAGATAGACCTCCTAGGATCTTTTATCCATTTATTGTCCTTTTGGGGAATATTCAGAAAGGCAATTTTTGATACTTATAGACTTACAAAACCTGTCGCTTTAGAAGTAATAAACATATTGGAGCATCATCTCCCTGCTCAAACAAGAATCTCAGCCATGAGCATACATAGAAAAGAAAGTATAACTACAATGAAGTCTATTTAGACAGGTTAACCCGAGAAAATTGATATATACCATAACTTGATACAGTAGTTGGTATATTCTTTGCATAGAACTATTAAAACTGCATAGATAAGGTATATTCTTTGCTTCACAATGTGACAATGTGACAAGACCATACGATTATGCGGTGTTGCCGGCTGCTAAAATCTTCGTGTATACGAACGTTTATTCGAACGGTGTTGAAAAATACACATCTAGCACCGTACACGAAAAAATGCATGTGGAAATAACCGTACACCGTACACTTGTGGGTTTGCTGGATCAAGATATAAGTTGGTTAAAGTTGGCACGACATAATTGTGGAGAAGCTCTGAAACTTCATCTCCATTCAATGAAGTTGTCATCAATGGAGAAGGAACCTACGATATGATCACCAAAAATTCCTGCCCAAACATTAACTTTTTCTGAATATTGCGTATATTCTTCTCGCATCCAGTGTGGATTCTTATTAGACCAATAGCGGAAATTTTGACAATCAATATGACCGTGAAGTTACATCACTTGTTCACAAAAATACGTTCTCGTATCGAAATTGTCTTCCATGAGCTCTATCGAGCTGGCATCATTTTATGGGGATGCAATATTGTTTCCGGAACATTGATTTCATTGATTATACTATTCAAGTCTCTTAACGTGGTACCTAAGTCCAACGCCGATCCACCGATCGCGAATCCTGACGTAGTTAAATTATCTTTTCACTTTTGACGCACCCAATTTCTCCTTTTGTATGCATAGTTCTCGCACTTTACATGTTTCCATAATTTTCTTCTGGTCTCTCAACGTTTTTCTTAAGTCCTGACGTATGCAAACAACATTTAACTATTTTATACAAATTAAAAATTCTTCATTTTCCAATCAAATGTTTTCTGGTTTATCAATTTATTCTTTATTTACTGGTGTCAAATCAACAATGATCAATCTATTCATTGGAAGAGTCTCGATCGTCACTTTCTGCATTGAGTGAGTATAAAGTTAAATTGTAAAACTCCAACAAATCGAACCACTGTTTTATGATTTTGTTTCACAGTTTATACTTTCATCTGAATGTTCTTTCATTTCATTTATACTTTCAACTACTTCTTCTAACTAGCTTGTTATCCTTATTTAATTTTCTATGTAAAACTCTAGCATCTCCAATACATGTAGGTATAAAATTATTTGAAGGCATTACCTATTTCCCCACTAAACTTTTGTTACACGCACTTGGCACTAAACACTCACACTATTGTTCACTATTCCTTCCTTCAGACCATCCATGGATATCATCTTATACGACGTTGTATGTAGATCATTTCTACACTAACTGTTGACGATTCTGGTTGAATTTTTTTCTAATTTTGGCTTCCAGTAATTTTCAGCACTGTTTAATACCAAAGTACAAGGCCAATAGGCAAAACGTCTCTTATCTTGAGGTAATTGTTTGTCCTTCAATTATTACCTATTCTTTCTTCAGACTCTGTGTCCTCCGTGGTAGCGTTATGATTTTTTTTTCTTCCGTTCACTCATTGCTATTGCCCAAGATCCAAACTTGCTTATCGACACTACAGTGGACAATGAAAATATTATCACTAGTGATACCACTAAAGGTCAAATTACTTAATTTGACCTCGTGGGGTATTCGGTAAGAAAATTCCACACCAAATGTGTTTATTTCCAACAACATCAAGAACAAGCAGCTTCCAATCAACCTGCCATAGTATAAATAATTGCGTTTTAATATAAACATTAATCATAATGATCCAAAGAATTTAGAAAACATCTAAGCTTGTAGTTGAAATGAATCAAAATTATCAGTAGTAATAACCCAAGGACATTGATAATTGTTCGAAAAAATTTTATGACAGATTTCGAAAGCATGTTGCTTGGAAACAGAGCGACGCCGTAGGCAGAGGTCTGTTGCCTACAAGCAACAAGCTTGAGAAAGTTGTCATAAAATTTTTGAGCATTTAATTAATTAAACGTCAAACTGACAACTGGATTAAAAATGTCGCGAAGATTTGGTATTGCATCTGATGATTCAATTAATTTACCAAATTTACTTTTCACAACTGAAGTTTTAAATAAAAATGAATAATATTTGATTAAAACTAATAAAGTTTGTAATGAAAATTATTAAACGTCAGATTGACAATCAATTTTTTGATATCTACAAAGTAAAAAATTATCTTATCGAATACTCCTCGAGTCCACGTCGGTAAGTGATTTACTTACCGTTCAGACGCCGGTAAGTAAATTACTCACCGACGTCTTAGCCCTACATACATTTAACTGGTCCTATATAATATATTACTTCATTCATTACACAAAAGGAACAAAAAAAATAAGAAGATTGATTGAATAGATGAGGCTTTTACTTGATGTAGATCCATAATAAAATATGAAATCAAACAATTTTATTTTGTTAAATCTACATTATATTTAACCTTAAAGCTACTGTGTTAGCGAAACGCGTCACAACTTCAAGGTTAAATATAATGTAGATTTAACAAAATAAAATTGTTTGATTTCATAATTTAAGAAGATTGATAATTTTTAATGAACAGAATCGAACAGAACAATATAAAAAGTAATATATAGCATGAAAAAAAGTTCACCAAAATGCAAATTGTATTTTAAACTGATCGAGAAGTATAAATGTCACATTTGACATTTCGTTCATTTCGAAGAAATTTAAATTATTTTATTCAAAATTCGAATATTTCAATACGATAGCGCAAAAAATGGTATAAGCATTTCGAACGTTAAGGGTAACACCGGTCTCCAGCAAAATTGGAGGCTTCGCTACGCTCAGCCTCCAAACATTGCTGTCGACCGGTAAACAACCCTTACCGTTCTTGATACTTAATATACTATAACAAACGAAGTATGGCCGTAAAATGTATGCCACTAATGTTTTTAGCATTTACTGAGATAGCAAAACTTTCGGCTTACATTTAAAATGAAGCCTACACGTGTCATAGGCTACCGGTCAATAAATATAGAAATAGTACTAAAATAGTTATTTATGTACCAAGGCAGTAAAGTGATTCTTTATCGGACGAGTCTTAAATTATGAGATGAGCGAAGCGATTTGAATAACAGGCGAGTCCGATAAAGACACTTTACTGACGTGGTGCATACAAAATTTTATCGCCAACTGCTCAGAATTCCAACAATAATTTTTTATAAATAAATCGCAAGAGAACTATTATAGAGCCGTAATAGGGAGAAGCGTGACTCTGACAGATGATGATTTTCGAGTAATGTCAAAGTCAAAATACTTTACTTGCCGCATATGTCACTTTACCTGCCCCATACGTCACTTTACCTGCCGCAAATGCGGCAGATAAAGTAAAGGAAGGTAAACTGTTTGTTTACTTCCGGAAATCAATCTGATAATTATCAGATCAGATAATTATCTGATAATATATCCGTAAATACATGTTTGACTAGCACCAGCCATGCTGAGAGAACTTGCTCTAGATATATTATAAACTTTGTGTCTGGTTGACGTACTGAGAGGAGCTGTGGCGTTACCCCTTCCTCCCAGATTATCAGAGTGCTGGAGTTAATGGCTTTTAATACCAAATGGAATAAATTATATGCGAAGAGACTCAGTAACAAGTAACGTTTGAGGTTATGAGGGTCTAGACCTTATGCCAAGATCTTCTTCAACTACAGCATTTTCTTCATAACCAAATATCTTTGGATTGAAATATTGTTAATCTTACGATTGTTACTGTTAGTGGGAAAAATCAAAAGATATAAGTTTGAGACGAGGTGGAATTGAATATAGTATATTAAGTATTAAGAACGGTAAGCGTTGTTTACCGGTCGACAGACCGCTACGCTCAGCCTCTTATTTTGCTGGAGACCGGTATTATCCTTAACGCTCGAGATGCTTATACCACTTTTTGCGCGATCATATTAAATTTCGAATAAAATAATTCAAATTTCTTCGATATGAACGAAATGTCAAAAGTGACATTTATATTTCTCGATCAGTTTAAAATATAATTTGCATTTTGGTGTAATTGTTTTTAGGCTATTTATTACTTTTTATATTGTTTTGTTCGGTTCTGTTCATCAAAAAAATATAAATAAACTGAAGTAATATACTATTTAGGAACACTTAAATGTATGTTGGGCTAAGACGTCGGTAAGTAATTAACTTACCGACGTCTGAACGGTGAGTAAATCACTTACCGACGTGTTAGACTTAGAAACCAGTAAACACAACCTACCGTCCTGACAACCGATGCTGTAAATAAACAAAAAAGATCGATCGCGCAAAAAATACCTAACAGAATCAGCAATCAAACAAATAATTTTTAATTACTCTATCAGATGGGTACAAAAAGTACCGTCTCATTGTTTTATTTCAGTAGACATGAAACAAATTAAATTATTTCAATCGATGTTATTACTCATGCTTCTAAACAAAAGAATGCATTACTTGATTTTATAGTCGGAAACAGTTTACATAACATGTAGATATCGGTCTGTATCTGCGCTCTATCAATTTTTCTGCTAGTAGCTTTTGATCGATGGGGTTCGAATGCGAAGACGTGGTGTCGGCTATACCCTAGTGTTCAAATTCCACAATGGTAAATGGTATGACGGTAAAACGGTATGAAGGATGGCGGCTTTTGATAACAAGAGATGGATGAGACACTACAACTACTTACTTTAGATTGCTGGATGGGATAGAAATATCTCGATGAAATAACTCCGATCCAATTCGACGAATCATTCATCATGTTGTTCGAGTTAGTTTTGAAAGGGTTGGATTAAATTTTCGTGTTTTTTTCTCTGATAAACATAAGTAGAGTGTCTGAAGATTACTGAAGCGTTAGAGTTTGCTTGTCTGATTAGACTAATTTAGTATTATTTTTTGTCAACTGCTGTTAAAAGCATAGAAAGTGATAAATAAGAAGTTATATATAATAGTACAGTCAACTTTCACAAAAAAGAATCTTGGAAAAAAAATTCCATATTCTGGATTATATTTGTTTCAAGAATAATTAATCTCATGTTTGCTAACACATTTTTGGGGTGGGAGTTTGTAAAAAGTTCATGAGTGTATTATTGGTTAGATTTTTTTCCCCAGCAAATCAACTTACCCAAGTCTCGAATAGAACAGTTTGAAGTTAAGCCTGCAATATTGGGAGCTCAAGTTTAAGCTGATTTAATTACTACAGTTCATTTGATAACCAGGAGGAATAATTTGAAAATCCTCACTCACACCACTAGACCAGTCGTGTTTCAGATATATTAAATATTCATTGTTGGACGCATTGGATCGGTAAAATCGGACAGAAAAATGAGGAAGAAAGGAGATGATCCATCAGAATGTGAATGAAGCTAGAATAGATTCTAATTGCATGGAACGTTTGAAGCCAAATCAGGCAAGTTTGACTATTAGCTTAGACGCAACGAGAGCGAAACAGGATTGAAAAATATTAGTTTTATTCGGGTTCATGCAATTACTAATCCAAGACTATCCGGAGTTTGCGCAGTCGAAATTGGCTTGTTCGGGTTTTAACAGGATGGTTCTGACACCCGTTCGGGTTTATTTAAGAGCAGTTCTTGGACGGTTTAAAAAACCAGTCCCCAGTTTCGAGCTAGGACAATTTTCGGATTATTTCTCACGCATGCTCAAATTATTAGCAAAGGAGCAGGGGGGGAGCTATTTTGTAAAATTCGCAGAGGTTAGAGGTAGAGGTTTGTTTATTGTTTGCTGTTCATTTTTATTTTTACTTATCAAATTTGATATTCACCAAATAAAGAAATATTTGAACATAGTTCATCATCATCATCAAGTGAAGACGATGTTCTTATGATGTGATCAATAATCTTATAATTCTAGGAGTCTTAGAAGATAATATTGAAAACGAAAACTTTGTGGAAGAGACTGTCCCTGAATGCAGTGAAGATGAGGTTAGTTTAGTTCTCTAGACCATACGGGATGTTCGGGTTTTTTCAACTGTCGTTCAATTTTAAACGGTCCGAAAATAGTCCTTATTAGGACTAAATAAAGTACGCAGATAGCTCTACGCAATTCCAGATTGGTTTACGGACTGACCAGAAA
>CAJUYG010005660.1:0-13469 GCA_910591675.1 Galerucella calmariensis
GTCTGTCAACGAACTTCAACAATCTCATGATTTCATTATTAAACAAATACAAAAGGAGTATTTCGCTAAGGAAATAGGAATCTTGATTCAAAAGAAACCCGTACAGAACAAATTGTTATTTCCCCTAAACATATTTTTGGATGGTGATCGAATCCTACTTGTTGGAGGTCGGTTGCAACATGCAAATTTAAGTTATAACAAAAAATTCCCTATACTTCTTCCTTCAAATGATGATCTGGTCAACCTCCTAATAGAGAAGGAGCATATTATACTTGGACACAGTGGTCTTCAAAACGTTCTAGGCAACCTAAGGCAGAGATATTGGCCTTTAGGTGGCATTCGTCTATTCAAACGTATCTTATCAAAATGTGTAACTTGTTATCGGTTCAATTTTCTTCCCAACTCATGTCTCCTCTTCCGGTTGACAGAATGTCTCCGGCTAGAGCTTTTGCTAATGTCGGTGTCGATTTCGCCGGTCCTATATCTATATTATCTTCACGATTGAGAAAATCACCTGTTTTGAAGGCTTATATAGATATTTTCGTTTATATGGTAACGAAAGCTGTACACATCGAAATGGTTACCAGCCTCACTACTGACGCTTTCATTGCATCCCTTAAGCGGTTTATTGGCCCTAGGGGTAATCCTCAAGTTATATACAGCGACAACGGAACAAACTTCGTTGGTGCTCGAAATCAATTGAAAGAGTGATCTGAATTTTTCCGATCCCATGAGACTTTCAACATCATAAGTTCCTATCTATCTTTAACCGAAATCACTTGGAAGTTCATACCCGCTGGGTCTCCACATTGGGGCGGTCTATGGGAAGCTACTGTGAAAAGCAAGAGATCCCACATGGTTTAACTTTCAGGGTCTTCTACTTTTACGTACGAAGAAACGGCCACCATTTTAACTCAGATTGAAGCTGTTTTGAATAGTCGTCCCTCATATTCCATTCTTTCCTCCCCCTAGTATGTTTAAATCACTTAAACATTATGATAGCCTTCGCCCACAACCCTTTATACCGTGCCTGACTTTAGCCGAAGCCATGCGAAAATCAGTAACGTTCTGCGCCTGTGCAATCTCGAAAGCTTTTCACGACTTGTTGACTTCGACTTTTGTTTAACTCTCTCTCTAATTCGAACTTTCGAAAGACACACATGTCCTGCTATGGAACTCACTAAGGTTCCTTGTATCTCATACAAAATGTAAAATGTTACTAATACAGTATTTTAATTAATTTGTTATGGTGTTATGAGTTTATGTGTAAAATCAGTGATAATTATGGTCGGGTAAATAAAAATAAACCTAGACACTGTTACTTATGTAATTAACGATTATCGAGAATTGTTTTCTGGCATCTTATAATCTTTCCTACAAGGTTGCCACATACTATCGAAATTCTTTACTTCTACCATATTTTATATCTACATCTATGTAACTTCATCTTTATATTCTAAGTAAATCACATAAACAAAAATGTGTTTAATTCGCCTTATGGCTGGTCCTTCGATTTAATTTGTATCATCCGCAATTATTCTATTGGAGGGGTTCTGCTACTTGTCGAAAGTACATTGGGATTTGCCGACCGTACGCAGCTCATTCTACCACTACATTCTAGAGCTATTGAAGATATTGTTCCCCTCCATTTAGGTTGTTTATGTTGAATAAAGTGGATGTTTTGTGGTGTTAACAGGAATATCAATCGAGTTTAGTAATCATCCCTGCATAGGGTGGTCCTTCCAAGTCAACAAAAAAAAAACGAAACCCAAGGGTGTAACGTCTCAACAAGTAATATAACTACCCAGCAAACAATGAATCTCTGGCCATCTTCTGGCCCAATGCATAATCGGTCGGCAATATGCTGGCAACGTCAAAGCTACATCGGCAAAATGTCGGCCCAATGTATGGCATATTGTAATCGGATACCTACAATCCAGCCAGCAATGGACCACTACTATCAGAAATGTGTCTTTCGACCGACATAATAAAAATGAAGGCCCGTTCAAGTATTATTGTACAAATATAATTTGCCAGCGGACCAAAAGCTATTTTGAATAGAATTTATTATCTCGAGTAAAATTTGTCTTATAAAAATAAAATTACTTTTGTTGCTTTCTCGAGTAAGGATTAATAAAACCTACTGGACTATATTTCCAAACCCAATATATCACACAAATATCGTGCTGAATATGTAGTAGTTGACCCGTCCCGTGACTATTAGGGAAGTTTCAACCAGCACTGACGCAAGGTACACATGCTCGCTTTCAGCTTCTGAGCTTACGGCGTATAATCATCTGAATGATTAAATAAAAATCTCTCATTCAACAGCCAATTGAAAACGAGTATGCGATAATCAAAAACGGTCATGTGAACCATGAACGTATGAAACTGATTCTGTCGACAGGATTGACATTTGACAGTTTTGTCACATTCGTGGTTAGAGGGATTAGAGGTTCATAGTTCAGATTTATCCTATTTGATTTAATTGATTTGATTACAAATATTGATGAAAATTGCAGTTACAATGTAATATATTTAATTTTGAGTAAGTTGAATTTATTTATCATATTTGCTCATTATTGTTTCATTTGAATTTTTGTTTACAGTTTCAATTGGTTCAGTTGTTTTCTTTTCAGAACCATTACATAAAGTGAAGTGAATTGTTTTATGTCCCTAATAGCACAATATGTCCAATGGACATCCGTTTTATGTACAGTATATGTCCAAGGTGTCCATGGATATATTTTGGACATCCATAGGACATCCAAATAGAAGTTTCCAATGGACTTCTGATCCAAATAGTCCATATGGAGTCCAGTATAAGTCCAAGGTATATATGGATGTTCAAATAGATATGTCCAATGGATTTCTAATCGAGATAGTTCATATGGTGTCCATTAGATGTACAAAATATCCATGGATGTATCTTGGAATCCATATAAGATGTCCATATAGATTTGTCCAATGGACTTCTGATGGAGATAGTCCATATGGATATATCTTTGATATCCATAGGATGTCCAAATAGATATGTCCAATGGACTTCTAATCGAGATAGGTACTTCATGGTGTCTATTTTGTGTCCTCTCTTGGAGCGAAACTGATTGTGGAATCTCTGATCCATTTCATGTACAGTTGAATTGTACAAATGGAGATATCCATTGATTTTAATGGTGTTTTCTTCTTTTTATGACGTCCTTTCCGATTTCGATTCGAAAAACTAATGTTTAAATTTACCGCCAGTACTCAACGGTTAGATCCTGGCCTAGACCAATAACACCGATCTTGCTGGCTTACGGCGCTGCGACTGTGAGATGCGCAGGCGCAATGCAATCACAGATCGAGATCACCTACACCTATTACAATCGCCATTCGCCACATTCTGTGTTCGTATTCACTGTGTTGCAACTATCTTGTTTGCATGTATTGTATAATATATATTGTTAGTAAATTTTGTTATTCACTTGTGCCAAGGAGGAAATAAGTGTACCTGCCAAAGTAAGTAAAATCCATTCATTATATATTAAGGTATTTTGAGCTATTGTTTTCAGCACCTGATTTACTTCCTTATTTTCCTTATAATGAGCAATAACGTGAATAGAAATAAATCATCTCTGAGTAAATACTACAAAAGGGCCAAGATTGAAGAGAATCTATCATATCGGAATGTTACTTCAACAAGTTCTAGTTTTGTGGTAGCACAAGAAATTTTGGTTTCGAACATTCCTGAACCTGTTGGTTTTGCTGTTAAGGATGATTATAATCTTCCAAGTTCTCATGACAATATCCAGCAAACTAATATACAATTAAATCAAGTCAATACCAATATCTTAGATGATACTTTTTCCCAACAGCTGGGAAAGTGGGCATTGAAGCATAATATATCTCACTCTGCAGTCAATGATTTATTACATGTATTGAAACCTTTAGTTCCTAATCTACCAATTAGTTCCCGAACTCTCTTAGAACCTGGAGATTATTGCCATTTTGGATTTGAAAATTGTCTTGAAAAATTGTTGAAATTGTCACCTAATAATGTACTACTGAATTCTAAGACACTTGAAGTGTGTTTCACTATTGATGGTTTACCATTATCCAAAAGTTCAGGAAGCCAGTTAAATCCTATATTGTGCAACCTTTATCATAACAAAAATATTGTAGGAGTCATTGGCATATATCGAAGTGGAAGCCCAAAGAATGCAAATAGTTTTCTCAAGCCATTTGTAGATGAACCAGTGAATTTGATTTACACTGGAATGATGTTCAATGGTTGTTTATACAGTATCAAAATTAAAGCATTTATATGTGATGCTCCCGCTAAATCTTTCATAAAGTATTGCAGGGGGCATAGTGGGTAAATGTCTTGCTCCAAATGTGATGTCGAGGGTACTTATATACAAAATAGTGTCTGCTTTCCAGAAACAAAATACTCTTCAAGAAATGATGAAAATTTTTGAGCACAATACCCTACAAGAAAGTCATCATACCGGAAAATCAATTCTAGAGTTGCTTCCTGGTGATAGTTTTTATATTTTATCATATAGATTTCTATACTGTAATTAAATAGACAGTGAAGTTTTTATTTTCTTTATTCGACTTATTTTAAACTAATATTTTTATATAAACCATGACTACATATACTTCATTTTTTTCTTCTTTTTCCTTTTTTATAAACTATCTAAGCACAAAGACACTAATTCATCTCAACACCTTGTCCTAATAATTGCAAAAAAAATAATAGCTATTTTTTCTTCAAATTATTACAAGAACGTAAAAAAAACTCAACTTATTTCACTAATTTTACTTTATGTTTCTGAAATTTCACATTATTTAGTGCCTTCGTGAAAATATCTGCTGTATTATTTTCTGAGCATATATATTCCACTTTTATCAGACCTTCTTTAACTTTTTCGTTTATAAAATGATATCTCAGGTGTATATGTTTACTTCTCTTATTAAATTGTCCATTCTTGATTATGCTCATAGCACTCTGATTATCTATCTTCAATGTAACATGTATAGTCTTCATCAACAAATTTTCCAGCAATGTTTTTATATATAGAACTTCCTTCACTGATTCGGCAGCGGCTATGAATTCTGCTTCTGTAGTGCTTAGTGCTACCACTGGTTGTTTTCTCGAACACCAACTCACCGGGCCTTCACCATAAAATATAACATAGCCGGTTGTGCTTTTTCTTGTGTTCTTATCTCCTGCAAAATCACTATCACTGTAAACTTGTATCATCGAATCTCCTTCGCTTTTTCTATAAACCACCCCTCTTGATTTTGTGTCTATTAGATATCTCATAATTCTCTTCACATTTTTAACATCTTTGTTCGTTGGATTTTCCATATTTCTGCTACAGTAGCTCACAGCATATGATATGTCTGGCCTTGTTCTATTGGACAAGTAAAGAAGACTTCCTACGGCTTCACGGTATGGAAACATTGTCTCTTGTACTGATGATATCTCCTCATAATCACTTATTGGTGTTGTACTAGACTTTGCATTTTTCATGTTAAATCTTTCCAATACATCCTCAATATAGCTCTCTTGATCTAGCTTTATTGAACTTCCATCTTTGGTTAATCTGATACCCAGAAAACAATCCACTTTGTCAAATATCTTAACCTCAAATTTTTGCTTCAATTTTTCCAGTAAATCATTTATTTCTTCTAATTTTTCTCCAACTATGAGACCATCATCTACATAAATAGCTAAAAATAAACTCCCATTTTTATTTTTGAATGTACATTGATCCACGCTCAATGCCTCCATGTCATTTTCTTTCAAGAAATTTGTAAAATGTTCATTCCATTTCATTGGAGCCTGTTTAAGACCATATAAGGATTTTTTCAGTTTGCAAATTTTTTCTGGTTGTTTTTGGTATCCTTCTGGAATTTGCATATATATTTCTTCCGATATAGTTCCATAAAGAAATGCAGTTTTAATGTCAAATTTCTTCATTTGATATTCTTGTTGTACTGATATAGCTAATAGTGTTCTTAAAGAATTGATATTGACTACTGGACTGTATACTTCATCATAGTCGAGACCTTTTGTTTGTTGACAACCCTTACCTACTAATCTTGCTTTATAGCTGCCATTATCTTTAATTTTAAAAACCCATTTGTTTGTCAAAACTTTCTTGTTGTTAGCTTCATCTCGATTTACGTATTCCCATGTCTGGTTTCTTTTCAATGAGTCTTTTTCATCTTCTATTGCTTGCTTCCAGTATTGCTTTTCTTCACATTGTATTGCTTCATTATATGTCAATAGAACATAATCATCGTAACGACTTGGTTTCATTATTTTTCTTCCTCTTCTGCTTCTGTTGCCTTGTCCTAAGCTTGATTCTTCATCATTTCCTTCATTAATATATTCTATCTCATTTTATGTCACTTTTTCTTTTACATCTTCGTGTTGTAAAGTTTCTCTTACTGTATTTTCTATGTTTTCTAGTAATCTTTCACTTCTTTTGAGGTTTCATATATATCTTCTTGTCTTTCTTGTAATTCTTCTGTATCTATTCTAATAATTTCTGTTTTTATTTCATTTTTAGGTTTCTTGAATATCACATCTCTTCTTATAATTATTTTTTTCCTTTTCTCATCAAACAGTCGGTATCCATTTGTTGCAAAACCTACGAATGTATATTTTTCACACCTTTCTTGTAGCTTTGTTAAGTATCCTAAATTCTTTGCATATGCTTCTGATCCGAATATTTGCATTCTTCTCAAATCTGGTATTTTATCTGTCCACATCTGGAATGGTGTCACATTGATTGGTACTGACTCTGTAGGGCTTCGGTTTAGTATGTATGCGGCAACTCTAGCTGCCTCACCCCAAAATTTCTTGTCAATTCGACTATCAAATAACAACGATCTTATTTTTTCAATTAGGGTTCTATTAAGGCGCTCAGCTTTTCCATTTAATTGTGGTGTGTAAGGTATAGTTGTGTCTAATTTGATTCCTTTTTCTTTGCAGTAAATTATCAATTCATTATTTTTATATTCACTTCCATTATCGCATCTTATCTTTGATACTTTTGTGTTCTTACATCTTTCATTTTCTTCTATATATTCTTTTATAAAACTTGTTGTTTCATTCTTATATTCCAATAAATAAATCACTGTCCAATTTGTGTAGTCATCTATAATGGTAAGTATATACTTCTTGTTGTCCCAAGTGTATGGATCTATTGGACCACATAAATCTGTATGGATAATTTCCAATGGTCTCGTTGCTCTTGTTCTTTCTGAACTGAATGGAAATCTTGTCTGCTTAGCTCTTAAGCAAATGTCACAAGGTATCTCAAAACGATCACAATCACTCTTCTTTAAATCCATACCTGTTACCATTTGTGCATCTATTAATTTTTTCATGATTCTAATATTAATATGCCCCAATTTTCTATGCCAAGTTAAAACCTTATCTTCTTTTGTTTCTGTGAAATAATTCTCTTCTTTGATTTCGTCTACTCCGTTCAAGTCTACTGTATACAAGTCTGTTTCATTCTTTCTTCCTTCCAATATCTTCTCATTATTTTTCATGACAAAAACTTTGTCCTCTTCAAAAATAACTTGTTCATTGTTTTTTGTAATGGCGGATACTGACAAAAGATTTTTTGTTAGGTCTGGTACATATAAAACTTCATTTAGTATACATTTTTCTGTTTCAATACTGCCAATGCCTTCTGCAGTTATTTGTGCATCCTTTTTTGCCACACTTATCTCTATATTTTTATCTGTTAGTTTTTTGAATAGTTCTATGTTATTCACCATATGTGATGTACAGCCTGAATCGATAACAAATACATTTTTCTCCAAATATGCTTTCTTATTTTCATCTTCTGTTAAAAAGGCAACTTTATTTATTTCATGTTTTTTATTTCCTTCTTGTTTGTTTTTGAAGAAACAGTTGAATTCTCTATGGTTTGTCTACTTACAGATATTGCAATACAATCTGTTACCTTTTAAGTTTGTTTCTTTATTTTTGTTTCTGTCTTCATTATTTCTTTCAAATTTACTTCCAGTTGCACCAACATCCCTATATCTACAATAATTTGCGAGATGTCCTGGTTTTTTACAGATGTAACACAGTTTTTCATTACTTTGAAATGCCACATTTCTTTCTTTATTGTTTTTTGTTTTATTATTATGTTCTTCTAACAAAAGTCTTGCTGTAAGATTATTTAAAATTTTTTCGTTTTGTGGAGACGACTCCCAAGCAGTTTTGAAATATCTATGTGTCAGGTAGAGTACTAAAAATTTTTGACATGAGCATGTCATCACTTATATCTTGTTTCAAAGTTTTTAGTCTGAAAGCCATGTTCTGGAGCTTGCTTAAATGGGTAGATAAATCCGTACCTCTATCATACTGACAACCAAAAAACTCTTGAAGTAGATTGTATTTTTGATCCGTAGTATCTTGTTTAAAAATACTTTTAAGTTTTGTATACATTTCATTTGATGTTTTACAATTCATAATATGAATCAGGATTTTTTTATCAACAGTCGATAGCATGATTTTTTGTGCTTTAGCATCTCTTTGAATCCATGATCTTTTTTCCTTCTCTTGGTTCAAATCTTCTATTTTCTCTTCACCTGCTACAATGCTTAATAATCCACTGGCTTTGAAGAATATTGTCGTTTGGTAATCCCACAAATTGAAAGATTCGGCATCTATAAGCTTGTCAATGTTGTTAATGTCTTCATTGTCACCCATTTTCTTATAGTTTCTTATTTTCTATGTCACAATTTTTTTCTCTTACTTTTATTTCTCCTTGTTTTTATGGCACTTTTAGGGCATTTCTGGGCCCATAACCTGATAGTTTTTATATTTTATTATATAGATTTCTATACTGTAATTAAATAGACAGTGAAGTTTTTATTTTCTTTATTCGACTTATTTTAAACTAATATTTTTATATAAACCATGACTACATATACTTCATTTTTTTCTTCTTTTTCCTTTTTTATAAACTATCTAAGCACAAAGACACTAATTCATCTCAACACCTGGTATTGATATGATTAGAGACTTCCCTCTAGATTATATACATTTGTTGTGTCTTGGTGTAGTGAAAAAGATGATAGTCAATCTTTGGCTTAACGGCAAACCATCAAAAAAAATATCTTTCAAGCAAATGGAAAATATTTCAAATATGTTATTGAGTCAGATACCTGAGATTCCTTCAGAATTCAATCGTAAACCTAGGTCAATGATTGAATCAAAAAGGCATTCGAGTTCGAGTTTCTATTTTATACTGGCCCAGTTGCTCTCAAGAATAATCTTAGTTCTGACAAATATAAACATTTTTTGAGTCTACATGTTGCCATGTCACTTTTATCCAGGTGTAAATGTAATGAAGACATAGATTATGCAGAAAAAGTATTACAATATTTAGTGCAAACATTCATAACTCTATATGGTTCTCATAATATTTCCCATAACATTCACAATTTATTACACATATGTGCTGATGTCACATATTTTGGTAGTATTGAAGGATTCAGTGCATTTCCATTTGAGAATTATATGCAGTATTTTAAAAAATTGATAAGAAAAGGAGATAAACTACTCCAACAGATTGCCAGAAGAATAATTGAACAGGATAATATTCTCCTTAATCATGTTAAGGCTAATCAATCATTTCCTGAATTGAGTTCTGAACACAGTGATGGACCATTTCTATTAAATATGAAAATTGATACCCAATACCCACAAAAAAAATTGATATTGAAACTCTCATGCTAACCATATCCGAACCTAATACTGTTTGCTGCATTTATAGATTGAATTATCATATTTATATTTATCCTGAAATTTAGTATATTATGTAATAGGTAATCAACACATTATTATCAATGTCATGAACAAAATGTTTCCAAATACAAAAACTTTTTCTTTAACTCCTGCAATGGGAATTTTGGTTTATTTCATAACTGTATATACATTATATTTCACATTAATTGTAAGTAATAGTTATTTAATAATGTATAGTATAGGTCTTATATTGATTATGATTATATTAGTTTATTGGATTCTAATAACCCATTATGTCCTGGACTGTGGTGAGATTTATCACAGAAGATACTGTTGAAGCAATACCATCCTCATGGATATTGGGAAACAGTTGCTACTGGCCTCCTCTCACGAAAGAAAAAGTCATTGCAGCTATAAAAAAGCAGGAAGTACCTACCCAATACTTGTTGGCCACTACATCCAGTATCATTTATTCGCAATGGAACTTATGGTTAGAATATATTCATAATTTAATTATTGTAAGAAGCATTTGAGATATTGGTGTTAATTTTATGTTTGGTTTTGGTTATTTCAGACTCCTATTTAGATGCCAGGAAGCATTGTAAAATAGCTGAGTATCATCATCCTCCTCTGATGAAGAATCGCAAAAAATTTCAGATCCCTCTAAAAGACATTCACAATCACTTTCAAGTGTCCATGAAACCACCAGAAGTTTGTGTTTTTGTAAAAATCATTATCGATGAACTTACTAGGTAATAAAAATGATACCCTACTCAAGAACACAACAGAAAAAATGCATGAAGATGTGCCATCCAACAAAGGTATACTTTTAAATAATTCATAGTTTGATAGTTACCTACTGATGAATCTCTTCCAGTTCATGGAAGAGAGGCTATACTTGCAAACTCTACTAAAGAAATGCTAAACAATGAATTTGAAATTCTATCTTTTAGTTCAAATAATACCAGCAATGACAAATGTATTTGTTGCCCTATACATAAAATTGGTAATACTCTCAAAATGTTGATAAGAACTGGATGTTATAAATATTTTTTCAGAAATGGAACAGTTGGGAAGACTTTTAGGGATTTTTTCACAGAATAATATTCCTGAGAATGTTAAAACACTTATCAGAAAACAGAAAGTTCTGACCAACATGATTACAGATGTTATTGGGGAATTACATAATATGATCTCTGAAGGAGTACAGAAAATGAAAATGGTTGATTCTTATAATGAATATGAGTCCATAGTTAACAAATTTCCATTACCCATAGACACAATAGAACAATTTGAGGAGTCAGAACAGTTCTGGTCAGATGACTTGAATTTCGAATCATCTATGAGAAGCAAATCGCACTTTTAAACTGAAATTAAAATTAAATTCACCTTGTCTTGTTTGTTTTGTTCTTCTCAACAATTGAACATTGCTTTTAGTTTAAGATGAGTGAGAAGCTGTTTTATTAATTTTCTAGGTCCATGAATTTTCAAAATTGGTGGAAATTTTATATATGTATTCATCAAAAGAGTGATAACTATAATAATAACCAATAATTTGGCATCCAAGTTCACCTGGTTTGGTACCAAAGCAAAGGAATCACTCTTGTAGTCAAAACTAGCAGAATTATTATTAAGTAAGTACAATAGTTGCTAAACCTGTTGGTTCCTGTATTAGCAAAATATTCGAAAAAATATGTTAATCCCAGTTTTCATGGATTGATTTTCATTCATTTCATAGGGGCTGCTGAAATATCTAACATAGACTGAGAGAGAAAGATGGTGGAATAGGCAATAAGGAAATATTTAAGAAGGGCTCAAGAGCGAAGTGTATCTGAAAATCGTCAAGTAGAACACTAAATTTTAAACTTTTGTTAGTGCACTAGAGTTTCTTTCATTTACTTGTATTTATGTGGCTGAATTTGTCGTTTTTTTGTACCTGATACTTTTTCATTATATATTTATTCTTTGAATAAAATGTTTTTATTTCTGATATAGGACAAGGGATGTTCTAGAAGAGGACACAAATTTCTATTTTTAAAATTCAGCTTGACGATTTAATGAACATTGCGATATTCCAGGAACAATTAGAAGGCAAAAATACATTCTTGCCTTGTGAACAATGTTTCATTATATTGTCATGATATTTCATAATCATCATATATTAGGTCATTGGGTACATTCCATGGATATACAGAAAGGACATCCTATGAATATACAAAATGGACATCCTATAGATACACATAAGGAACATCCAGTGGATGTCCAAATGGGTGGAAAGTTAATGTTCTATGGGACGTTCATCCAGTGAACACAATCTGGTTGTCCAATTGATGTCTTTCAGATGTATGAAAGGAACATCCTATGAATGTACAGAATGAACATCCTATGGATGTACAGAAGTGACATCCTATGGATGTACAGAAAGGACATCCCATAGATGTACATAGGAGACGTCCAAATTGGTGGAAAGTGAATGTCCTATGGACGTCCATGTGCCATCCAGTGGATGCGATCTGGTTCTCCAATGTATGTCCAGATTGTCCGGAGTAGTTCATCCAATGAATATCCATTGGACAAATTGGTGTTATTAGGGGTCATTCATTTGTATACTTTGCAACTGTTGAAAATATATTTTATTTTTGTCAGAGACTATTTGATTGTTGAGTTTCCAGATGAAGCCAATGAAAACTCAATACCACTATCTGTGGTACCAAAGGTGTGGGTTTCTTCTAGGCGAAACATATGTTATTGGCCCAATTTAAAAAATGATGAAGAGAGAAGGAGGGCAGTAATAAAAAAAATTCAATTGAAACAAGAGTCCTGTACCAGTTGTCCGATAGTTGTGAAATATGATACAAGTAAGTATAACTTTACTTGTTCCAAACAATTTACTAAAATACTCAATATAATTTTTTGGAAGGTGAATTCATGAATCCATTTTTCAGATTCTTATGAAAAAGCTATGCAAAAACTAAAACAGCTGGATAGGTCAGATTCAACCTCTGTGACAAGCCAATCTGAAGATGATATACGGTCAAAACGTGAATCGGAGCCAAATTTATTGTACAAAGATTTTCAGACCAGGCCAAATAAGGATTATTCCCATCCGACTGATTCGATGGGGAAACATAATACCTCATCATCAGAAGATGACCTTCCTACTTTTTCTCCTCCCACAATTAGAAAAAAAACTAGCAGAGTTATTGACTCTGATGTAACTGATGGTGAATTAGATAACACTATTAAAAATAAATCAAACAATAACCAAAAACTTCCAACTTTACAGAATTCATGCTGTAACTGCAAGAACACAAAAGGTAACTAGTTCAGCATGCTTATATTTTTAAATTGAGTTTCTGATCCCTGACATGTGAACTATGTAATTATTTTATTTTTTTCAGTTAAGCTGGATTCTACAATTCGAAAAATTGATTTACTAGCGCATGATGTTAAATTTTTGTTGCAAATAGTAAAGAGGAATGCTATCGGTGAAGACGTGGAAACTCCTGAAAATTTGCACTTACCAATTAATCAGGAGTGTGAGTTGAAAGAATTCGATACGAAGTTGGAAAATAGAGATTTTTTTCGAAATATGGTATGTACTTTGATTCAATAATTGTTGACTACATTATATATATATATATATATATAAAGAAGTAAAGGGTAGTCTTGACGGCTAGTTAGAAAACAATCTACT
>CAJUYG010005661.1:0-13469 GCA_910591675.1 Galerucella calmariensis
GTCAGAACACTAGGAGTATCCACAATAAGCCCAGGAGGCTGAGGGGGGACCGGGGAAAAAGGGGGGCCCGAAAAAAAAAAAAAAAAAAAAACTGTCATTCATGTCATATGTTGAAAACATAATGTGAATATTTTTGTTTGGAGATTTTGTTTGTACTTCACTGAAAATGAATGAACAACTGGAGGTGACTAATGATTTTGATAATAAATTGTATAGTGTGTCAGGAAGTTCAACTCTTCATAGTTGGCTCCAAAGTGGTGAGTTCGATTTATTGTGATTAACTCATAGAGATACTACGATTAACTCCCATTTTTTAATGGTTAGAAGTAATACCTATTCCATAATTGTCGTATATATCAAATGAAATTAGGTGGTTGTTGTTGTATTCATTGACATTCGACATATATGTCGATGGTTCCATTAGCACGTTCAGCAAAATTACGAACTGATGTATTTCTCTAAAATTCGCTATCTGATCAACTTTGTTGGGATGAAGGCGACCAGTGATTAAAAAAGGTATGAGTTGATTATACCTCACAGTTTTTGGAACTTTAGTTCTTCACGCCAGGTTATGTTTGAGCGACCAGGGGTCGCGACGCAAAAGATCTGACCGTTACGCGTTACGTTACGCTACGTTATGTTACGTTATGTGCCTTGCTTGCGTGCTTGTGCCTCCTTAGTCTCTCTCTCGTTTACGAAGCAGCGATTCATAATAATATGCTCCTGCCGGGATTCGAGCCCCATTCTTCCACTGAACTACCGATGCTATATTTAAATTCTCTGCAAAGCTGGTATTCGCAGTGCTGGTTATCTACTTGAATTTGTTCGGATCAATTTTTACTATTATTTCCATTGTTTTTTTTGCGCGATTAAGGGGTCTAGCACATTTACTTTTCGAAATACGATGCCGTAGGCGGAGTGCTCAATCGTTCAAGTGCGATATGGACAATCCACACGAGTCGAGCAGATCTAGAAAATAAAAATTTCGATAAACTGTAATACTTATAACTTCAAATTATTAAACATTTTACAATTCAATTTTATGTTTCAACTAATTTTGTGGTAAACGTACAGTTCTTGAATGTCCAATTTGTATAATGCTACGGTTTCCCTTTTTAAATATACGATGCTGTTATAAGTAGATGTTGCCAGTCGGACTCCCTCGTGAAGGATACCGTACCATTTTCTATAATAATGAATATTCCGCTAAATATTTCAAACGTCTACCTGTTGTCGTTATTAATATCAAGCAGAATAATTTTTCAAAAATGAAATTAACAGTAAAAAAAATTCCTCATGGGAAATCGAACCCGGGTCTACCGCGTGAGAGTCTGGTATGCTTACCACTCATCCACCAAAGAATATGAAAATCATTTATCTATAACGTCAAATGTATTACATAATTTTTTCTTAAAGGGAACTAAAGTTTCTACCGTGTGTCCCGCGACACGTTCTACCTTTTTTATTCAAGAGAGTGGCAATTTTTTCGCCATACAATGAGATTTTTCAAATTTCACATGAATCTCAACAATGGGGGATATTTCTTAAAAGAATATCAATACAATATATGTTTTTGCAAATAACAGTTTGATAGAATCCGTCCTTAGTTTATTTAGAAAAGTGTGGAAAGTATTCAATGAGAATTTATAACAAAATGTGGAAGAAGTTATTGATGAAATGAACAGAAAAAATCAGTTTTAAACACAATAATACTTTATTCTGATCCAGAATATTCTTGATCACTTGAATCATTCTCACTTTTCTCATTGAGGATTATTACCACAGGCCTAACTTTCTCACTTTTTGCACTTTTCTGAGCAGTTATGATATCATTCGAATTCAGTCGTTTTCGAATATCATTTTCAAGGAAATTCGAAGCTGGAACCTTTTCTTGAGAATGTGAATTATATGAAGCGTTCTCCAGGATGATGGAAGATGCTTTTTCAAATTCTTAAAACTTGTTCCTTCAACTAGTTTCCAAATATTTCAGCGCCCATGTTATCACAGTTTTCAGTATTTTAGTTGTAGCAAAAACTAAACTGGCTTCTGATGGAAACCCTCCGTTACTTGCAGCATTTATGAACAAGTACACATCCACCAGTACTAAAGCTGGCAAATCAGCAGACAGCGTTACACAACCTTATTGAGAAAATCACATAATCCCTTAACAAGGGGATCGCTGTGGCCATTTTTCTTGACATCGAAGGAACATTTGACAATGCACTACTGACCTCCATTGGTTCAGCTCTGGCTGAAAAGGGCATCAAACTAACCATTACCAGCTGGATGCATGCCATGCTCACAAATGGGACAGCCACTACATCTTTTCAGGACAAGGCCATTAGCTTCAAGGTTTTCAGGGGCTGTCCACAAAGCGGAGTACTATCTCACCTACTGTGCTCACTTTTGATGGATACGTTGCTTAGCGCTCTGGACAGTAGAGGGGTAGAACTGCAAGTGTATGCAGACGATTCTGTCATCTTGGCAAGGACCAAGTAGTGCCTGCCGGATCGATTCAGGTTCCTGATGTTTGGCAGGGCATCTCCCTCGCCTCAGACCTGGAATATCTTCCACCAGATGAATAACCCAACTCAACTCTGTAAGCTTTGTGAGAATATGTTCTATTAGATCACAGCACGTGTTAATATTTCGGTTCCATAGTTTCCCGTAGAAGTGATATTCCAATGTTCCCATTCTTCAAACTTACCCTGTATAGGTAATTTAACAACCAACATAGCTTCAAACAGTTTTCTAGGCAGGTGTATAAAGTCATTCAATAGTCTGCCACAGTGTATTGGGAATAGTCCTATTACCAACAGCCATTATAAAAATAAAAGTGTATTTCCGAGAGAAAGATTGAATTTTTAAAGGGTTATATGTGCGATTTCAAATTTGTCGGAGTATAAATATGTATTTTGGTATTTGTGACTCCGAATTTGTTCAGTTTCAATATGTATTTTCATTTTGTTCCGAGATCTGCACTGAGTTCACGGATTTAGGCCAAGCAATACAGCATGAAAATATTGAGTTTTTCACAAAAATCGTAATAGAAAACGAACTGTGGCATCATGTGAAAGACATTACGTAGAATGATTCTGATATATTTTCGATTTGCATATGCTGCCCACGTAATTTTTAAAAACATTTTAAACTAAGAAAACGTCATTTTTCAAGTTATGTCAAAAGATGAAGGGTTGTTGATAAAAATACAAAAACAAAGCTCTTTCCCTACAACTGCTATGAAAAGTGACGTATTTCTCATAGCTTACTCAATTTCAAAACCAAATATTGCTCATAGTGTGAGAAATATTATTTCTCACGGCACTTTGCCCGGGCCACATAAATTTCTATAGAGAATCAAATAAAATTGACAAAAAATATGCTACTGACATCTTCTATTACCTACTTAGTATTCTCACAACTGTCAGATTAGGGTCAAGTGGTGTAAAAGTGAGACAGTCCTAAAAATGGTGAAAAAATGAGACACCCTTCAAACTTTGAGAAAAGTGTACAGTTATTTTTTTTTTTAATTTTCTGTTCATCCTCAGTCCTCATATTACAATGTAACATAATATAAACCTTTATTAACTCTGCCGATAACATTTTACAACACAATAAAGTAGATCATCCATAATATAGCTTTTAAACTTTTAAATTCCTGGCGCTTAAATTTCTTGTTAAATGTCAACAAAACTTCGCACGGAGACGGGACCGGTCGGAAAATGCTCGCAAATGTCTAAAGATATCAACTATCACACTAAGCTGTAATCAGTATAGCAATGACCATTGAACGGTGAGTTTCTTCGCTGGGGTAAAAAAGAGACACAGTTTGAGGTAAATATGAAACAGTAAATGGGTAAAAAAAAAGACACAGTTTTTATGTGAAATTTTGTTTCAGCATCATGCCACGTGTATATCAGAAGAAAGCAAAATCATACAGTGAGCAAGATCTTAAGATGGCACTGTCGTGTATTCAAGAAAGGAAGCTAAGTTTGAGACAAGCCGCGAAAAACTTTAAAATAAATAAATCATTACTAAGCAGACGCTTAAATAATAAAGCATTTGGTAAGCAGGGACGAAAAACTAGTCTGCCTCCCGAAGTTGAAAGAGATCTTACTGAAAAAATTCACGTTATGGCCAAATGGGGATTTGCAATAACAAAAAAGGAAGTTCAATCAGCAGTTCAAAGTTATGTTGTGGAAAATTCTTTAACCACACAGTTTACGAACGGTAAGCCAGGAGATGATTGGTTTCGATCTTTTTGCCTACGTAATCGGTTAAGTCAAAAAAAAAATGGAGCAGCTTGAGTTAAGCAGACGAGTAGCAACAAGTGATCCATTCATAATTTATGGATTTTATGACCGTTTACAAGAAGTTATGGTTGATTTGAATTTACAAGACAAGCCGGGAAATATATGGAATTTAGATGAGAGCAGTTTTTGTTGGGATCCCAGTAGAATCAAGGGGGTTGCTATGAAAGGCCAAAAAGTACACAGGAATATATCGGGGTCTGGTAAGGAAAATACGACAGTAATGGCTTGCGTTTCTGCTGCAGGACAATTGTTACCACCGTTAATAATATTTCAGGGTGCAAATCTGTGGACAACTTGGAAAGCAACTAAAGATATTCCTGGCACAATGTACGCATGTTCTGAGAAGGGCTGGATGACAACTATAATATTTCAAGAATGGTTTGCTAAGTTTTGTACATTGGTTAAAGAAAGACCTCTACTTATAATAATGGATGGTCACGTAACACATTTAGACAAAACCACAATTGAAAATGCAATTAAAAATGAAATAACCTTATTAAAACTTCCAGCTCACACCACAGATTTGCTCCAACCACTGGATAAGTGTTGCTTCGCGCCTTTAAAACTCAAATGGAATGAAAGGCTAATAGAATGGCAACGTCAAAACCAAAGAAAACTATCGAAAAGTGAGTTTTCAGATTTATTGTGTGAAATTTGGGCGGAAGGTTTATCATCAGACACCATTGTAAATTCATTTGTGGCTACTGGTATATACCCTTGTGACCGATTAAAATACCCAACGTCCCGTTTGGATCCAACAAAACGAATTAGGTATGAATCTCTAGAAATTAAAAATAAAATAGAGGAAGAGATATTTGAACATGTAGAAAAGGTAACCGGCCCAATTGATATTCATGATCCTTTGTCGGTAGCATTACCTTCGTCACAGGATCTGCCAACAGATTCAACATTGCAGGATATAACAGCACCTTCAACATCACTTCATAACATATCGGCATCTACTTCAATATCATTTGAAACAATTTTACTGGAAAAAATAGGAAGATCGACTCCTCAGCCAAACCGTCGAAGAAAAATTGATAGCAATGCTAAAGTACTTACCAGTAAAGAATATTTAGATATGATCCATGAAAAAGAAAAATCAACAGAAAAACTTTTAAAAAACAAAAATGTTAAAAAAATTAGAAAGCGTGAAAAAAATGAGTCAAGTGAAAGCGAAGAGCAAGAAGTAATTTGTCAAGATGAAAGTGATGTAGAAAACTTAAATATGGAAGACTTAGTTGAACAAGAGGGTTATGATTCTGGATGTGATAACAAAGCTATCACCATAAATGATTATGTTCTTGTGAAATTTGCTACGAAAAAAAAGGTGGTGTATTATGTAGCCAATGTTCTTGC
Organism: Galerucella calmariensis; assembly: GCA_910591675.1. Classification (NCBI taxonomy): domain Eukaryota; kingdom Metazoa; phylum Arthropoda; class Insecta; order Coleoptera; family Chrysomelidae; genus Galerucella; species Galerucella calmariensis. Next base: position 5,673 of record CAJUYG010005661.1, read on the forward strand.
TGTAAAAAATGGTTCCGAGTTTCAAGTTTCATATTTAAGACGTAAGGGTAACAAGTTTGGTTATCCTGACAATCCCGAGATATATGATGTGCTGCAGGATGACATTATAATGAAGCTATCTGCCCCAAGTACTTGTGGAGGAACAGCACGTGCAAGTGAACAACTCGTGTTTAATATAGATTTTGATACTTATTCTGTTATGTAAGTGATGGCGCATTATTATTTAAATTTGTTTTTCTGTTCCATTTTATTTTCTAAATTTTAAGTTTTTCATAATTTCGAGCAACTAGCACACCTAATATTTAGTTTTTGTACGAATTTATTGTTTTGTTTCGAGTTAATATAGGTAATTAAAAAAAAATTACACACATTTCAGTGTTTTATTTTTACCCCCTTATATCTCCTTTATCCCCAGATATCATATAAAAACTGAAACTACTGTTTTCGCTTGGTTTCTAAGGTGTCTCATATTTGTACACATGGTGTCTCATTTTTACACTTTTCAGTGGGTAAATATAAGACACATATTCTTGTTTATTCTATTTTAATCTCTTACTTTTAGGTTAATTTAATAGCAGTTTCGTACTCTACCTTCATTGTCTTATCAATCACTTTTAATAGTTTTTTTTTAATTATTTATTACTACCTTTTTTTTAAAAAGATTGATTTTTTGTCTCATTATTACCCCACTTGACCCTATATGAGAAATTTTTAAATTCGAAAAGGTAGTTCCAAATAACAGAAAATCTAATGAAAAGAAATGACGTTTAGGGTTTGACCATACTAAATTGTACAAATTTCATCATCAATTTTGAATAAAATTATCCAACAGTCTAGAAATGGGATACAATGTATGGCAATGTCATTAGTGTTATTTTTGTTTCACTAAGCATAGTTACTTTACTTGTATTCTTTAAATTTGTGCAGTTGTAGAAAAAGTAAAGTGTGCAACATGTGGGGAAAGTACTTTTCTCACTTGTTGCATAATATACTATTTCAGCGAGGTGGGTGCCAAAAATATTTGGAAAAACTAGAAAATTAGAAGCTTCTTCAAAAATTCCTATTTTTGAAATTTTTCAAGTTATGGCATTGGAACTTCGTGGAAATCAAATCCTTTGTATGCACTTTATGTGCGCATAAGGGGAGTATAATCGTACCATAACTTCTGTTGCAGATGCAATTGCACTATGATTGGATGCGTTATAGAAAGTCCGATTTCAAATTTGAAAACGATTTTGAAAAATACCGATATAGAGCAGCAGAACGTTTTTTTTGTTTTGTGACGAAGTTATCGTCCTAAATAATTATAATAATAATTTCGTGAACAGCAAAATATGTCAGGTTCATACTACGTGATGGCTTCCACATAATGGTAGGTACAGTCCATTTTCTATTAAAATTCTCGTCATGAAAATTCACCTATTGCTTAGCCTAATTTGGAAATAGGCTTTTGTGAATTGTTATTTTCGTATTGTTTGAATGAATAAACACATTCTCCTTATCTTTTATGACGTGAATTATTTGAATATATTTCATATTGAAAATCTATATATGTGAAATACTATGCTGTACCTATTGATGAAAAATATATTGAATTCTCATTGTTGATACACAGATTGAAGATTATGTATTATCATTTTGGAACATTCAACTTCATCCTACGTTGAGCCATTTCACTATATAATTTTTGTAGCTCATTCACTTTCTTCAGGATGATTATAAATGATATGAGCGGTGTCATCTACATACAGCAAAATGTATGCGCGCAAACTCAAATATTCTGGTTCTGTCAGAAGGAAGTTTGACTAAATCTCCAATTCAGTCCAATAAATAAAGGAAAAAGGTTAACATTAATGACGCCCTATTTTCATCTTCCGGTTGGAAGTTGCATATGGTACCTCGTTAAACATGAGACAAAGTTCTGCATGAAAACGCGTGCGAGAGCGTAGAAAATGGCCTCAGAAGACCAGAAAAATAGGCTTTCAGCCAATATCTCCTAAAATATGGCAGTTAGAGATTTTTGGTTCAGAAAAAATTTAAGTTCAGTTAATTCTTTACAAAAATGGTCCTCATGATTTTTCTCGAAAATTTGACCGGTTTCGAGAAAAACGGCAGACCGGTTTCGAGAAAAACGGCACCAAGCGCACCTCGAATAATGAGCTTCTGTGCTGTATGCCGGAGAGCACAGTCCGTGTATTTACACATCAGCGGGGGGACAAATTATTCAATAACTTTGTGAAAAATGCATATTTTCTCATGTTTCAAAATTCATACTTTTCATACTTTTCATACTTTTCATACTTTTCATACTTTTCATACTTTTCATACTTTTCATCAATTCACGGACAACTTACCTGTGAATCTCTTGTACTTTTGTTAAAAATTTTCTATGTAATATTTTAGCCTATTATGTATTATTGTATCATTATATTGGGTTCTCCCGTTGATAAATAAATGAATAAATAAATAAAAAATATATTTTTCTATAATAAATGAAACATGGAGAACGTTTTTAGCTCGTTATTCCAAAAACCTCAATCAGTCGGTTGCAAAAAAATTTGCAAAAATTTGCGGATATTCTGCAAGAAATTGTTGCTGAGTATTATGGGTGAATGTTCTTCACTATTGAGGCATTTTCAGTTTTCCTTACCAAAAACCTAATGAACTTCAGTATTTTGCCACACATGTGCAAAGCTGATTGTTGCTAGATTCAGGTCCACTGGTGAGGTACATCTCGCTAGAATTAATCTTATAGCCCGTTTTCCTGATAAGTATATCTTGAGGCTTCATCTAAGAGGAAAACAAAACCCTCGGAAACATAAATATCCATCAAAAGTGTCTGGTTACAGGGTTTCTCATTTATGGCACCGAGGATTTTCCCAATCTGTAAAATGTGGTGGCGCCATCTACAATTAGTTTCCACAATCCAAAACATTGAGAATAATGGATTTCCAACACCCCCCAGCTCAAATTTTGTACAAAACTTGCATATTTCACAAGTCTCAAAATTTCCGGTTTTTCTACCCGATTTTTTTGCAGAAAATATTAATGTTGCGAAAAAAATCATTGGGACCATTTTTGTAGAAAATCAACTGAACAATTTTTATTTAAACCGAAAATCTCTAACTGCCATATTTTAGGAGATATTGGCTGAAAGCCTATTCTCCTGGTCTTTTGGGGCCATTTTCTCCGCCCTCGCACGCGTTTTCATGCAGAACTTTGTCTCATGTTTAATGAGGTACCGAATGCAACTTCCAACCGGAAGATGAAAACAGGGCGTCATTAATGTTAACTTTGCCTTTTTTTCCTCCTTCATTTACTGGACTGATTGCCATGAATCGTAAGAATATATTGCATTAAAACGATTGGCATGAAAAACATTCACTATAACGTATTCAAAATTATTTGAAGTTTTGTAAACGCATTCCTATTGAATGTGACGTAGAAAAGTATAGTTTGGTATACGCGTGCGTCCATACGACCAGGAACGAACCAGTATCATTTATCATTTTTTATTGCTTAGTTTACTACAGTATTTCCATGCTTTTTAGTATTTCCGGTTTATTCTAATTTATTAAACTCTCGGAAATTTTGTTTGTGAATACTTTCAACATGACTGGAAAAGGATATTACAAGGGTCAATCCGACAATCTGTCTCGTTTTTGTTGATATGATAAAGGTGGCAAACTTGATCAAAAGCAGTGGAAACTTTTCTTTTGGAGAAGTTTGTGGTGATGGACTGAATAGGTAAATACAGAAGCTGTTAAGATTTTCAAAAATGGATCTTAATTAGAATGATGCTGCTTGTTTTAATATTATGTTATTATAATTCCCGAATGTCACGAAGAGCTGACAGCAGACAAACAAAAAACGTAGAACACCAAATTTAAGAACGGAAATAACAAGAGATATATTACGGATACGATCTCTTCGTGCAGTGTTGCCAGCATAGTACAAGAAACTATCACTCGTACAGGTTTGAAAAACCCTATTCGCTAACATATTCTCTTTAATTTCGAATAATGTTACATATTAATAATGAGTAATATGTTTATCATGCCGTAGAATTATATATTTAAAAAAACTTCACAAACAGAAAACTCAAAATATGCGTGTAATCTCAATATCTTCTGTGGCATAAGATATTTGACACGTTTCATTATATTTCGATGTTAATTATTCCGAATAACACACACGAAATCATTGGTGATAGATGAAAATGCCTATATATTGAAAAATCCTCCTAAAAATTGTAACTGAGATGCCCCGAGAATCCCTTAAATTGGCATCACTGTTGTGACTGGCCCGGAACTAAAAACTGGGTTTTCCAAGTTTATATTGATTTGAAAAAAGCCTCGAGCATTGAAATTTTTAGACTCTGCTTATAAGGAAGTTCCTTTTTGTGACAGTGGGAAGTATAGATCAGAGAAAACAGTGGAGAGCTCTGCATCTACTCCTAATTGTTGGTATTGTCATACAAAGGTTGTCTTTCATATTTTAAGTATGAAGCTAGAAAAAAAACGGTGGAAAAGTTCCAAACATTATAATTATATTTTCGAAAAAATATCTGAGAAGTGAGATGGATTTTTGCAGTAATTACTCGACGACTCGCCTATTGGTACATTCCAAATAGAGTTTTTAGGGGAGTTGGCTGAACCACGCAGTTAATTCTTGATTTCAAGTAAAGTGAAAAGGTCGTCAAGACTAGGTCGAGGTTGTACGGAGAATGGTCCAGGTATTCGATGTTTCCCTGCTTTGAAATCTCAATTGTTTTTCGAGCTGTATGTGAACTCCCATTGTATTGGTAGAGGATCTCCGTAGCTGGAGCTTTTTTCGAATCTCAACTATTACTTCCGTCAAAAAAATCGATATGTACCAATCATCAAGCAGTAACAGTTATTTGTTCTTGCAAAGGAATTGTGGTTAATTGACCCACTTTTGAGACAAATGTTGCCACCACGTTCAATTTCTGCATATCAACAAGATATTGTAGACTGATGTGATGGTTGATTGCCAAAAACAGAAACCAACTTGGCAAATGTTCTTAGTGAGGGTAGAGATACAAAAAAAGGGTTGTGCGCTCAACAGTTATTGGAGCTGATAGGCGCATTAACTTTTTTATGGATGATAAACGTGAGCGCACTCAGACAAAACAGGCTAAAGCTTGTCCGTTGGTATGGCAAGACACAGGCAGTTTAGCGGAGTATTCAAGCATAAGCCAGCCGGTGAGTGATACGGAAGCATTAATATTTGCTGTTCCTGAACAAATCCCAATATTTGCTGAACGTGATAAATACCACGGTAACAAAAGTATAGTGCAAAAATGTTGAAAAAAAATTGCTAAAGAAATTTCAAATGCCAAGTTTCCCAGATCTGGATAATTTTTTTATTGTCCCAACAACTCATGATGTTCTCCAAACTGTGTTCTATTCAAATTAATAGGATAAATACGATTTTTCTGCCTTTTTGATCATAGAAACGGATTGTTCAACAACATTTCTTCGTCCAATGGAGAATATATAATTGCACTTTTTTCAACCTTCAACTAAGTGAAATAAACCTATGAAAACAATCCGATTCCGATAATCCACTTTCTTGTCATGTGGCACCCTGCCAATAACCGCCAATAACCGGTGAGCAGGTAAGCTGCTTTTTTTGGTTCGTACATTTTGACACAGTCCCAGTTTTCGACTGACTCATCAACTTTTAAAATTCAGGTTGGATACAGCTTTGATCGAAGCGGTCTGAGACAATGGCGTTAAGTTAACTAAATATGACAGTGAATGTTGACTTTCGAATTTACCTACTCACTTGGAAGATAGCCCTGGTATCACTAAAGTAGTTTCTTATGATTGATAGCAGGTACTCAGGACACTTTATTCGATATAGCTTGTATAATGAACCGCTGTCAGAAGCTTAAGCGGTGTCTAGTAAAATAGCAGCACTTTGTTTCACATGTAGCTCAAAAGTTTATATATTTCAGGTTCGATAGTGGATGTACAGTGTAGATTACATTCTCTGATGGGTATTTGACGTCACTAACAACGAACAGTAATGAACACAAACTTTATGTACCTTATCCTTTTCTACTGTCAGTAAAAACACATCATAAATATACGTACACTTGTCTTTCAAGCAATAGCATACGTTCTTTTGTAACTTTAATAATAAACTCCAAATGTTGGAAAGAGATAGCACCAAGAAGAACGTATGTCATTGCTTGAAAGACAAGTGTACGTATATTGTATGATGTGTTTTTACTGTCAGTAGAAAAGGATTAGGTATACAGTTTGTGTTCACTACTATTCATTGTTAGTGACTTCAGGGTGAAGGTCAATTTTTCCTACTGTAGATATAACGTCAGGGTCAAGGTTAAGGTATCCCCTTATATCCTTCTGTCATAGTTTTTCATGTTTTCGAACCGTTTTTCCAGAACAGAATCGAACAATGAATATTAAGTTTTCCAATATTCTTATTTTGATTATAACTGAATTTCCAACCCACAATAAGCTAGATATATTTGATAGGTAGATAGGTTGATGACTTTGGACTGGAGGACAAAGACGACACAAAAAATGCATATATGAGAATAGTTTTCATACACTTATGAAAACGAAGGCTACCGTCATTATTGTTTCAAAATGGGACAGGAGAAGCAGTGACTACGCCCCTGCCTTGCTTAGATGGACGATTTTAGGGACAGATTTTGTCCATTTTCCCGTATGAGTCCGCTCTTCCTTTCTAGTGTCAACTAGATGCTGGAACACCACCAAAACCTTGAGAAAGAAAATATTTGGAAAACAATGTGTTTCAATTTCCAATAGAAACAAATCAATTTCTGACCCTTTCAATATACTCTCTAAGACTCTCTTATTAATTTCATGTTTCGCAGTAGATGATTCTATGTTATTTCTAAGCATAATAATATATGTGGATTTTTCCCTTCCTTTAATTCCATTATTCAAATGAAGTAATTACTTTTTGATGAGAAAATGAAATCCAGTTTTAGTGAAGCTACGGATAATATCGCATGTTATCCACACACTATTCGATTTCATGCTCACTTTTTTGAATACACACCAGTGACATCATTTCTTACAAACTACGGTCATATCAACTTCCACAAACAATGACTTGTGGGAAATACCAGTGAATATTTTGCATATTTATTGACTAACGTTGCTTACTGGGTGAGTAGGTAGATTTGAGTTTGTGGAAATATGGCAAACACCTATAAAAAATATACTCGCAAACTTCGTATAAATTCTGAATACTGATGTAGGTGGATAGCTTATATACGGAGCTGCGAAAAAGTTATCCCGAATAAAGCTTTCATAAAAATATTATTTATCTTGAAAAAATTATTTCGTCTTGCTCCAATTTGCATGAAAATTTGGGATTGGGCTCATCTCACCCTCTCCTTCATATTCTATATTATGCTAATGGGCACTGATTATTATTTTCATGAATGAAAACCAGTGGCGGATTCACGATTTATGGGGCCCTACGCTACATAACTTTAAGGGGCCCCTACCCCTCATTTTTTTAGATACAAAATAAAACAAATATTTTTATTTTAGAATAATTTATCGATAAATTAAAACAAAATCAAAACGACATTGGCATGTTTGTTAAAAAATAAGTAAATTAATGAAAAGTTACAAATTAATCAAATTATGTTACAATTATTATCGATTATGGTACAGAAAATTTTTGCGCAAATTTTGTTCTAAAATTATGTTACAATTCGATAATTATGTTACATCTGGCATCATTGTAACATATATCATTTTTCTT
>CAJUYG010005662.1:0-13469 GCA_910591675.1 Galerucella calmariensis
TATTTAGGATTTCAGTTCTAATAAAGGAAATAAAAGTAAGTGAACCTAAAAAATGTCATCACTAAATATAATTCGTCATGTATTGCAGAAAATTGTAATAGTAAATATTTTTGTCCACTTCGCAATTTGTAGTAAGAATATAGTATATTACGTAACGTGTGCGGAAAGTGACATTTTTCACACGAGTGGGAAGTATTGTCTCACGAGCGCAGCCGAGTGAGACAATCCCACGAGTGTGAAAAATCACTTTCGCACAAGTTATGTACACTATTTTTCCTACGACCACGCGATATACTTTTACCAAATTAGGCATGTATAATCTTGCTTTTTTATGTAGATGTGAGAGGTTTTATATATGTGTATTTGTAAATACTTTATATGGTTTTGATTACTTACCTTTGAAATTGGCCCAGAAAATTGTGATTTTTATGCAATGGAAAAAAGAACCTTTATAAAAAAGTTAGAATTAATATTTAACTTGTTGCCTACCTGTATGAGATTGAAAGTATTAACTAGCTATTTTAAGGATTCATTGTTCAAATAATTGAAAACGGATATTTATTGTTTTAATAACATGAAAGTCCAATAAATGTCGATATAAACACATTTTATTTTGGAGAATAAAAATAAACTGTTGTGTATAGCGCTTATTAGTATCTTGGACAAGAACCATAAGATACAACAGTGGGATGGCCGAGCGGTCTAGGCATCCGTGGGCTCGATTTTTGACAAGCAGTAGGGTGGTTCGAGTCCGGGCTCGGTATTTTTTTTTTTTAATTTTAAATGAAATAAATAGATTATATTATATTATTATATGGACAAATCAACTTAGGAAATAAGCATTTCACATATACATATTAATTTGCGGAGTAAAAAGACTAGCATTTCAACATTCAATTTGACAGCTTTTTTATCCGCACACGTACGGATAAGATTTTTTTCCGTACGCGTATGAATAAAGGTCACTTTCCATAGAACTAGTCAGTGCGATATATGTCACTTTCCTATGTGGTCGTAGGAAAATACATTTTTTAAATCACCATTTGATATTAATCAAAGTGAACAGTGCTACAAAAGTTTAGAACTTCCTTCTACATCCAATGATCAAAGGTTGTGTGAAGATCATTTTGATAATAATGCATTTATAGGTTCATTATGCAAAATACTTATTAAATTTGTTTTACCTTTGTAATCCTTACATCATGCATCATAACATAATACACCACCAAAAGTAGTTGAACATACCTAATAATAATACCCAAGCTTTTGAAAATATTACTGTATTGCCTGTATTGAAATGAAAGCTTATTTTTTCTAACTCAAACTCAATTTGGAACATCTAACTAACAAACTATGTTTGGAATCTAGTACTTTAAGTAAAATAAATGAAACTTAGTGTAAATAATTCATCTCTCGAGAAGAATGTATTATATTAAAAAAGATCTGAGTTATTTCAAAATTAGATCCAGCAGGCTTAGATTTTAAAAAAAGTAGTACTGTTAACTGCAAGAAACATAAACTTTCGTGGTCAATAACATTATCCATTTATAAAAAGGGACCGCAAGATGATGTTTTGAAACGTTTTATATCTTTGCCCAGTAAATCTATACAGTTACTTCTACGATCAGTGCCATTTGAAACTGGAATTAATAAAGCAATTTTTGATAGGCTTAAAGAAAGGGTTGTGAAAATGAAGCATATTGATGAAAATTGTGTCTTGTTATTTGATGAAATAGCTCTATAAGAACAATTGACTTTGGATGTGTCTAGCGACAAAGCTATAGGCATTGGAATTCTACTGAGGACAGGGTTAAACTTAGCTCAAAAAAGTTTGTCACCTTATAAATTAAAAATAATATGAGTAATAAGAGGACTAGCAAATAAAAATAATGTTTTTTCTTTGTAACTTACGATACTGTGTTTTATTTATTTTGTTTCAGACCTGTTCCTGCCTAAATAGAAATGGAGAATCTACTTCCTTTTTTGTTGTTTTTGTGAATAATTTTAAAATAATGTGCAATTTAATGTGATATTGGATTAACTTTCCTAAATATAAAGTAAGTTTAATGAAAATTTGTTATTTTTTGATTCATAATATATAAATATTTGATAAATTGATTGTAATATAGATGTGGATTATTTGTTATGTTATTATGGCAGTTTAATAAAAATTTTAAATATGTGTTGATTTCTCATTTATCTAAATTAGGTGTCTTAAAATTGTTTATTAATTATAATCATTTCATTAGAAAAAATAAAATATAATTTTATTAAAAAATAAAATATAATTTTATTTTTCGTATTGAAATAATTATATAATCACCTACCCACAATCCAAACTAACCAGTTTAAATATCCCGCCTTCAAAAATTAGTTCCGCCAGTCCTTCCTGGTGCGCTTCGATCAACGTGATGCCAACTGTTACTACAGGGTCGACAACTCTCATTATATTATATTTCTCTATGTCACCCCACTAACAGATTTTACTATTACCCCTTCCTTCCACTTTTCTGCACAATATGGACCTAATTTACCTATGAATACTTTCTCCCCTACCGAAAATGATTCTGGTTTAATAAAGTCATAATTCTGACTAAATATGAGGTTTTTACCCTGATTTGGTTTTAACAAGTCTAGACGTGTTCTGGGTTTTCTTTTAAAAATAATTTCATTCGGGCTTAGACCAGTACTCATACATGGCGTATTTCTCTGCCCAAATAAAAAATTAACAATGAGTTGTTCTATTGCTAAGGATGATTTTTGTAATAAAAATTCATCCATTGCCGTTTTTACACTCTGAACATGTCTTTCCGCGATACCATTGGATTGCGGGTGATATGGAGGTGTCTTTAAAATTTGAATCCCATTTACTTGACAAAATTTTATGAAGCATTCTGAGTTAAATGGTGGGCCATTATCGCTTACAATAATCTCAGGCAAACCCATAACTGCAAATGTTACTTTCAACTTTTCGATTGTTTGTGCTGCATTAGTTGACTTGTTCATGATATGAATATCTACCCACTTGGATTTACTATCCACAATTAACAAAAATGTTGCATGATTTTTATGAAAGAAGTCTAGGTGTATTCTCTGAAAAACATTTTCTGGCTTGGGCCAAGATATTAATCTTTTTTCATGATGGTTTTGATTCAACTGACATATGTTACAACTTAAAATTTTGTTCTCAATGTCTTGTTGAATCTTAGGCCACCAACAAATTGATCTAGCTAACATTTTAGCACGTACAATGCCTATGTGGTTTTCATGAATTAACTCCAAGACCTCTTTCTGTAGTAGTTTTATTCAACTGACTTCTTCAACTGACAATTCATTTCGCTTTTGAAAATATACTTTTAAATCTCATTCAGAGTATTAGGCCACCCAGTTTTGACATAATCTAATATTTTTCTCATTATACAATCTTTTTTCGTCATTTCCGCAATATCTACATATGATAAGGGCAATTCATCAGTCAAATTAAAGAAATGAATATCCCCATCAACATCTGTGCTATCGGGGCCTATTCTCGAATGTCGTATGACATTTGTCGTATTCGACATATGTCGTATGACATTTGTCGTATTCGACATATGTCGATAGAAAGTCGCACAACATTGCCATCTGGCATTCTCAAATGGGTTCGACATCTAAGTCGCATGAGATAAATTTTGTCGAATAACATGAACTGGCAACACCAAAATTTCGATATTATATCGTGTTCCATGCCACTTCTCTTGTAAAGTTGTGAAATAATGAAATCTATGATGACAGTAATGATTTGGTTATTTGTTAGAAGTTAGAATGTACAATAGTACAATGTACTTACTCGAATGTAGAACCAAAGAATACACCAGCTGGTGTATTCTTTGGTAGAACAAGAATAACAAGATAAACATGGAAAGTGAAACCAAAAAAAATTATTGCACCCAATACCAAAAACGAACATTAATAAATTAAATGCAAGAAAAAGAAAATGAGCCTCTTTTATCTGGAAAATTTTCCAGAGATAATGCACTTGCACGATTCCCTTGTTCTATTAAGGGTTCTAGAATAATGATTAGCTCTCTATTTCTGAAACAGAACCTAACAAAATTATTAAACAATGTTTTGAGTGTTTTCACTTTTGACATGTATAACCATAGACAAAATAAATATTTCTCTATGTGTATAACGTTAACCTATAAATTTCGCAAGTAATGAAATAGGGCATGTCCACGACAGTTGACATTGACAATACTTGGGTGGTAAAACAATAAACAATAGAATGAAGCTGGTCGCAATACCGTAAGGTGGAGACCAAAAAAAACGATAAGAAGAAGAATAAACAATAGACATGAAGAAAAATTATCAAACAACAAACAACTATTAACCCATATTATATATTATTGAATATGCAAGCTCAACAATTAAAATAACTTTAAAAGTACACTGAAGCAAAATCAACTAAAATCAAACCCGATCTACCATCATAAATCAGCATAACCTCACTATTAAGTACCACGTGTTCTGAACGCTTTGTTTATTGTTTTACCACCTAAGATGCACCTAAGTCTTGTCAAAATAGTTTGTGACGTCACGTGGACATGCCCTATTCTACGAGTGTCTCGCGACAGTAAGAATTTGGCTGTCCCGCACTTGCGCACTTTGAAATCTTTAAATTCACATCATATTCACATGTTCCTATCGTGCGACGTTGCCGGTTCCATTGTAGACAGGAAACCTTGGGGAGGGTATCTGTCTATGGGTATCTCTTCAAGATTTGGTAACTAAAATATCGTCTATGACAATCTCGAACATAAATATTCACCTTCAGATAATTAAATGATACGAGAAATTTGAAAAGTACAGTTTTTTCTGAGCTTCAAAGTTGTTTGAAAATATCCTTAACATTTCTCGACTCAATTAAGGCATATTTAAAATGTACATATTTTTAATGCATTAGAAATCATGTATTTTTAGTTTCCACAACATCAGGCCAGTTTAAATGTTCCTAATATAAGTTAAAGAGTTTTACCATTTAAAATCCTAATCTTCGTTAGAAAAAACACACTGGTATAATACTTACCTGCTTATTCAAAACTGGGGTCAGTTTGCAATAACAAATTTTTATTTAAGTAAGATTTTCAATTATGTTTGTTGAAATATTGAAATAACACAAATTGTATAATACAATATATTTTATTAATATTATGTTACAATCAGATTCATCTTCAGTAGGTATATAACTTGGTATACCTATAGTTAAAAAAATGCATAGAATTAATTTCCCTTCCCAATAAACAATAATAGCATTTATTGATTGCCCAACAGATTTTACAATCCCTTTAAATGGCAATACATGACTTATGTTTTGTCTAAATACAATATACTTTTTTTTTCTGGGAGGAGAAAAAAATGCCGTTTACGCATGTCCCCCCTGGTTTTTCGGGGGGGGTCTGTGGGGCTCAAGAGTTCTAATACCCACTAAAAAAACCCTCTCTTTCCACTGGCTCGCAGCCCTGGAATCGCCTTGCTTGGGCTTGCTTCGGGGCTGTGGCCTGGTTGTCTTTGCTATGCTTGCCTCTCCTTCCTCTCCTTCACTTTTTCTACAATCTTTCTCGCTGCTAGGATGGTGGACTTGCCCTTTCTAAAGCCATATTTTATATACAATACAATACAATATACTTACAAGAAAACGACTAAACTATATACCCAGGAAACAGGTGATAAAAATAGAAATGGTATACAAAATACAAATAAAATAAAAGGCAAAACAGAACAATATTAATGATGAGAAAAAATAAAATGATTTATACTACGAACCATAAGTTTAATGTAGTTTTTCTACGCTCATAATTATGTAATTTTACATCGACCTTCTCCTTTTTTGCACTGGACTCCGGTTTCGCTTGATTCTCTACAGCATGATCATGAATTCTTTTAATATGTGCATAAAGGTTCTTTTTACAGGAAAAAAATGCAGCGGGGCACTCGTTGCACCTTATTCGATTAGTAGAATCCATCATAACAACAAAATTCAAACAGAAAACCACAACTCAAACTGATAAATGAAATACAAACCCACTCAACAAACAAATTTAGCTTGATGCTTCGATTGAGCCTGATCAAAATTTGGGATGGGCTGTGGGCTGTATGAAAAAGATATCGATATATATATATAATATAGTATACGGTTGTCTCTGTATACAAATCAATTTTCTCTACATAAGACCACCATAAGACTGATTGACAGACAACTGACAACGTCGCACGATAGGAACATGTGAATTAAAAAATCTCATAGTGCGCAAGTGCGTGAAAGCCAAATTCTTACTGTCGTGAGACGTTCGTCCTATTCTCGCATTCGACATAAATTGTCGACTGCCTTTGACCATACAATTAGTCTATCAAAAATTTGCGAAGGCGACATTTGAGAATAAGAATATTCAGATTTTATTCGACAAAGAGGATTTCTCGCATGCGGCAAAATATGTCACGGTTTGAGAATAGGGTCCCTGGCATTTCACTTCGTAACTATTAAATTATTTCATTTGTAACAGTCATTTTCCGAAGATAGTTACCTGAGTTTGATTACACGGAAACTGCGAGTCGATGCTGTTCTGAGTTTGTTTTCTAGCAATACAATTGGAAAAAACATCAATAAAGTGCTGGTAAATGAAACTTTAGAAAACAGTAAAAATAAAAAGCACATTGAAGGTATGTTAACAGACTAATTTTATTTCTTAGAAAGTGAAGGTTGTCTCTCTGTTTATACCCTTTATACCAACAAAAGTATTTAAGATGGAATCAATTTCCAAACTTATTTCCTTTATTGCAGGTTAACAATGAGCTTACACTAGCTATATATACAAATACTTTATTTAGTCAAAAACAACTAATACAGTAAATAAAGTTTCACATGATATAGTTAATATATGTAGGTATAAGTTATCAATCTAAAGACTATATAAAATAGAATAAACAACACATAAAATCACATCCCATTCAAAACTGTATTAACTGAAAATATCAGTATTTTTCGAAAGAATTACAAGAAAATTTTAGTTAATACAATCTGCTGCTACTTTGATATAATTAACCTTATATTTGCACCCAAAATTGAAATTGGATTTGGGTTAATAAATGTTTTCCTGGCAATTTCAAGTTTAGGTTGATGAAAGAAATCTTTGACTAAGTATTATTAAAAACAAGAAAAAATCAAACTAACTAAAATAAATGGTAGGTAAATTGAAAAACTGATAGGTTTTACAAATAAAAGTTGAAGTGATGAATTGTAGAAGTTATGGTGCTTATCCAAAATAAATTTAAGATCTTTCTTTTTGGTGTAATTTAGTGGTAATTTTGTTTTATAAGGTTTTTCTAAGGAAGGTAAGGTATTAGAAAATGCTAGTCCTGATCCTGTAGTTCTTATACATTTCTTTTGATATCTAAGGTCAAGCATCTTCCATTAGTTGTCACTTACAACTAACAAATAATGTTTTAGTTTTCGTTTGGATTCATTAATTTAAACTCAATAATTTCTTGTGCTCTTCTGGTAAGTCATTAAATTGCTGTATACCTTTGAAAAATATTGAATTTTGAGCAGGACTGTTGTTGTCAGTCCTGATAAAAAATCATTTCTAATCTATATATTACTACTCAAACAATATCTATAAAAATTGGCATTGATGGAGAACAAGTTATGGCAAATTTTAGAATATGCTTTGTCTAAAATTTATAAGAAATAAAATAAATAAAAAGAAAAGATGAAAGATTTGGGAGTCTTTTTTGATCCACAATTTAGATTTGTTAACCATATTGATCAAATGTGTAATCATCTGACATCTTATGTCATCGTTCAGGTTTTTCCATTGAAGCGTTAAAAAGGATTTTTTGTACAACTGTCATTAAAAGTGACACTTTTAATGATAGCAAACAATGTTAAAAACGATTGTTTACATAGCAGCGTGTTAAAAATACTTTCAACACTAGTGTTAAAAATATTTTTAGCACGCTGCTATGTAAACGTCTGCCATTCACAACAATCTTTTGATTATTTGAATACTAAAATGCATTTTGAATTTATTGTCATTGCAAATTCGCTCGTTTCATTATCAAAATAGGGAAGTTGTACAAAAAACATTGTATGGTATTTGTGTTAAAAGTGATTTTATTTTGTTCGTGAAATTGTTCAATTCGCTCCGCTCATTTCACAAACGTTTTCACTCACAAAATAAAACCTCACTTTTAACACTCATATCATAAATAACTATTTTCTACTACCGTGTGTAAAGTACGTACTTTAGACACATTTTCGAGTGCGTAAAACTTTATTTTACGCACTAGTGCGTAAAGAAAAAATTCCAATATGTATGTAGTTATAGATATCTAGTCTTATAAAAAAATAGGTAAATGTAATAAACGGATATTAAATCTAAGTTTTTTTCATAAATTGGAGATAGAAACCTATAGAATTTGGTAAAGTAACCTAATAATTATTGGTAAATAATTATTGAGTACTGGAAATAATACGGAAAATAGGCATAAGTTGGCGATGAGTGACTGACATTTCTTTGTGAATTGAATCTGACATTTGAAATTTAAATTGAGATCTTCCGACTATACCTAGGGTAAGCAATTGTGTTTTATATTTAAGAATTGAATATTTTTAGAAAACTATGATGTTATTTTAGATTATTATAAAAATAAAGATGGATTCCTCTGACGATTTCTCAGTTTACTTGGCAAATACACCACCAAATATATTAGATGTGGCACAGAATGCTGCGAATGATTTACTGCCCCAAAAATCCATGAGTATTTACGAAAAAAATATATCTTATTAGAAATTAATAATAGCGTTAAAGATTCTTCTAAAGAAAAATTTAACTTTACGCACTAGTTTAATTAAATATTCGCTTGTAGAAAAAATATTGTATGCAATTCGTGTGTAAAGTAGCCTTTTTTTCGACTTATGTGATTGTCGCATATTCACATTCGTCAAAAAAAAGGCTACTTTACACACTAGTTACATAAATAACTATATTTAGCTCTAGTGGTGTCTAAGCTAGAATATGCATGTATCATTTGGTATCAATGTGGACTGTGTAATTCCAGAAATAGTACATTTTTTTTGTACATTTTGCTCAATTTACAATCTACATTATTATAAAGTACTAAGTAAATGAGAGATAAGGTTTTTACCCCCATTAACCTAGCAGAACCATTTCGGAAATTTGAATTTTTGAGTATGCCATAATTTGTCGCTAATTTATTACCATAATTGAAAATTTGTCGCTCGTCGGTTTAAAAAAAAACCATGGTTCTGCTAGGTTGATATTAAGCTAGCAGAACCACTTTTTACCTAATCAACTTTTGAAAAAACTAATACCACCATAATTTGTCGCTAATTTATGTTTTATTACCCTGATTAAAAATTTTTATTTATTTATTTATTTTACTTATTTATTGACCAGTTGGGTTAAAAATTATTTAATTAACATATTTTGTACTTGGTTATTGAAATATTTATTAAAATAAAATACACACTACTTACACATCAATATCTCCTCAACAAAGAACCAGCACCAGAATGTATACATTGCCTTGTTTCTCTTTCTATAAAACATATCATCTTAGAGTGTCCCGAATATTCTAGATATAGAAGACAGAATAATTCAAGTGCGGTATTCAAGGATGTGCTCACCAAAGACACAAGTGCACTAATTAAATATTTCAAAGACATTAATTTGTATAACAAAATTAAAAAAATATCAAAGGTACCTAATACCACGTTTGCTTCAAATTTTATCGATAATTTTTTCTTTTCCACGAAAACTTGTTTATTTGGCAAAAATATGAAAACAAACCGATTGATAAAATCCCTCGTCCTAACGGACTCGTGATTTTATCTAAATTCGGTTTGGTTGAATGTTTTTGCATTAAATAAACAAGTTTAAGTGATGAAAATAGAAAATTATGTGATAAAATTTGAAGAGCGAGTTGTATTTGGGAAGATTATTTTTTTCAACAATTTAAAATTTTGTATTACCTGAATGTTCAATATTCTCTTGGGTGATGGCACTCAATCGGTTTGTGTTCATTTTTCAATAAACTTCGAAGCACTTTTAGTTGTCAATAATGACAAATTCAAAGTAAAATTTTGACGTTTCGATGTAAACAAGGTTTTATCGATGAGGAAGCAGAATTATCAGTATAATACCGAATTATTGGCTAGAATAATGTATTGCTATTGGTTAAAACCACCAAAATGTCAGATTTTGACAAGTGAAAAAAATAATCTATAACACAAATACAACACATACTACTTGTGTAAGTCCTCCTGCTAATAACTCTTAGTAGTTGATGCGGGCATGTTTGTACTAAATAAAAAAAAAACATTAATATAAAATAAACAAAGTTTTAAGTCGAAAAAATATTAATGAAAAAAAAACGCATGTGTGTTATAAGTAAGGCTGTGATAACATTCCTAAAGGCTCGGCCAAAAAACCGCAAGTTGAAAAAAAATATGACCGATTTTTCAAAAATGTTAGATTTTTTCTAACGGTTCGAGTGACGGCGGGTTAAGAAAATCTAAAAGAATGATCATAACCTGTCAAAAAAATTATTAAATCATATTTAATTAACAATAGCCTGGCCAAAACAACAGCCGCACTGTCAATCACCTGGATTTGTATTTATTTGAATATTTTATTATGAAAAAACTTTATTTCATCATGGAAAAGAATAAGGGTGTGCTTTTTTTAAGCCAGTTCCTATAATATGACCAAATTTATGCTCAAACGAATCTTAAAACACATTTTATTTGAATTTAATTTTAGGTGGAATTTTAGATGAAATGCGACATGCATTGTTGATTCTGAAGACACACTCAATTAAGTAATTCATTAGACAAGATTGGTTGTAGTACCAAATAATATGCATCACTATTTCCAGAATATTTTATAAATATTGGGCTGTAATTTGTGTTGAATGCCACATACTTTGATGACTTTTTAAAATATGCAACATTTAGGTACAATTGGTAAGTTTATGATATTTTATATTTCCATGTACATCTGAGGAATTGAAATTTATCTGTGTGACCTAATCACTGAAAATAAAATGTTTATGCCATAATTTATGAAATCACATAAATTAAGATCATGGACGTAGTAAATTTTGTCCATTTTCCTTGGGTCATACTAACGTTTCCTATCCGAATATGTATAAACATTTTCCCATTCGTGACTTCCCAGTTAACAGTTAACCAACATGTGACTCACCCTTATGTTGATTTTAGAATATATATTTTACATAATAAATTTTAGGTCACTCATATATTATACAATTACATCCCTGTTAATATTGAATGAAAATTGTATAGAGAACCTAGTCCTTTTGAATATAAAGGATTGTTAATAACAATAAAAAAATATTTTGAATTGAAATTTATCAATAAAAATATCACATTCTAAACTGATGAATTATACAAAAATAAAAAATTTCAAATATACAGTATGACCCCTGTAAAATGCGTATTTTTCAACAGATCTCGAAATGGATTGTTATTAGAGACTTACAACAGAATGTTTCAATATCTATATAATGCAGTTCCCATGTTTCCTTAGTTGGGGGCTCCTCTCTGACCATATAATATGTTGTTGCATTCACTGACTTTGGCTTTATGGATTGTTTAATGTAATGCAGTAACAATTGCATCAACATCTTCCAGATAAGAGACTCTGTAACATTTTTTTACAACTGAAGCCATGTCGAATGATTCATTTTCTGCTAAATCTCTTCGTTTTACCACCAGACATGAGTCTCATTATGAGTTATCCAACTAACAGGGACTTCAGAGTAAATTTTTTCAGAAGGAAGGAATGTCTCAGCAACCTTTTTGGCATTCAGCATTGCAATGCAATAAACACCGAATAAACTCGAAAAATTCACTTGACTAGGAATATATAGGCCTGTAAAGTAGATTTTAATGAAATAGTTGAATCAGAGAGGATTTCTGGGAAAAATAAAAAAGGTAGAACGTGTCGCGGGACACACGGTAGGAACTTTAGATCCTTTTAAGCAAAAATTATGTAATACATCTGACTTTATAGATAAACAATTTGCATATTCCTCGGTGGTCGAGTAGTAAGCAAACCAGACTCTCACGCGGTAGACCCGGGCTTGATTCCCCGTGAAGAAGTTTTTTTTTATTGTTAATTTAATTTTTAAATAGTTATTTTGCTTGATATTAATAACGACAACAGGTAGACGTTTGAAATATTTAGCAGAATATTCATTATTATAGATAATGGTACGGTACCCTTCATGAGGGAGTCCGACTGGCAACATCTACTTATAACAGCATCGTTTATTTAAAAAGGGAAACCATAGCATTATACAAATTGGACATTCAAGAACTGTACGTTTACCACAAGAAAATTAGTGGAAACATAAAATTCAATTGTTAAATTTTCAATTTAAAGTTATATTACAGTTTATAGAAATTTTTATTTTCTAGATTTTTTCTTAAGTGGGTCGTAGAAAAAATATGCTGTTCGACTCAATTTGATTGGTAACATATTGAACAAATTGTCATTTAGTAGGAAAATAATTTAATGAGCGCGAAGCTATTATCATTGCTTATGTGCATTAACTTGAAATTTAAAAGTTAATTGATGGTACTTCGCTTCTCATTTATTTTGACCTTTATTTTTGCAGTCAAGTTATATACCTACATAATATGCTTATTGTAGAGAAGATGCTACATTATTTTTTTCGGTCAAATTTGACTTTTTTTATGTGGTATGCCTTGCTTTAGTAGGAAATTGTAATATCTCTTAACAGTAATATAAGTTTCTTCAAAAACTTATAATTCGTGGGATGTAGAGGAGAGTGGCCCAAAATGATCCCTCTAAGCATAGTATATAAACAAAAGAATAGAAGGTTCACTTCTCGTCGGCTCTTTCATGTAGCGCTGCCAAAGACTTGCCGAAAAACGATCGTAAAAGCACACGTGTGTCGTAAATACAGGGGTCGCGCGAATTACTATCTTCTTATCTTGTTGATTTATGAATGAATTTAGGAGTGTTTGGTACGGATGCTGATAAAAATGTACGTAAGGCTGGAAAACTTTCAAAAAACGTTGTTGTTTCGCTATGTATTTAATTATAAGAATTAAACTAGAATCATTTATAAAAATAGCTTTTACTACACTATACAGGGTGATTCATTACTAATTGGAAATAATTTAATAGTAGAATCCTGACTTCAAATTATGAAGATTTAACCCAAAACACCTAAATAAAATGTAGCTGCTTACTTAGTTACAGGGTGTTTTGTTTAAAAATTTAAAAACTATTTGTGCTCAGTACTTTAAAACTGTTTTACCTTTTCATTTCATATTTGGCAGAAAGTGTAGACACTGTACACCCTACCAAATAAAAATAAACAAACGTTTCTGGCTACTACCAGAGGCGTACGAC
>CAJUYG010005663.1:0-13469 GCA_910591675.1 Galerucella calmariensis
TTGCAATACAAAATATTGTGATGCTGCCAAGCTGTAGTTTTTTCCTTACTTAACGAAAACTAGAGAAGTCAATCTGATGTTTGATTGACATTTCTTAATAATAATGAATACAAATAGCGAATACTATTACTGACGTCTCTTACAGCAGTAAGCGGGCTCCAATTTCAGCATTCTCGTTCAAAATAGCTTAAGAAAGATGTTACCATCTCTTGACATTTACTGTTCAGCTGCTTCGGCATTTTATTAACTACACACTGCAGATTTGCCTCAATAATTAGGTATAAAAATAACTGTTTTTCTAGTCTTAAAGAAACAATGAATTTAAAAGCACCAAAAAAACTTGTGAATATTGGACGATGAATGTCAAAAAACGTCAAAACAAACTGGGGAGTTTTACCAGTTGATTTGAAAACGTCTTGAAGTTTTGCCAACCCGTTAGCTGTAAATTGTCCTAGCTGTTGAGGATAAATTGTATTTACGGTTGGTAAATTAATATTTATTCTGATAAGCAGGAAAGTAACTAAAAATTACATCATCCGTCATTTTAACGTAAAAATCCTATAGACGATTTTGAGGACATTATATTGTCAATTTTCTGTCGATATTCTCTGTAATAATATCACAAGAGAGTGAGAATAAATTGAAATTACTTTGACAGCTTTTAGAAAGCTTGTTGCCAGTGACTATTGCGAAATGGCAAGTAGTTTGAGAAAAGGCCTGGAGAATTATTATCAAATTTATCGAACTCTCCTGTGGTATTCGTTAAATTATTTTTTGACGTTACGATCAAAATTACTTTCAAGATTTCATATTCTCATCCCAACAAATTTATTCCACTCGACTCAATATAAACAGAATTTTATTCTACTAATTTCTTGAAAATTTATGACTGACGCGTTAGTCAAGAAATCACGTGGAAAATACGTGGTTGTCATCATAGGTTGTCAGTCAATAAAAACAATGTTCATTCAATAATTTTCGGGGATAATACCCCTAGTGCATTTAATTTTTCCGGAAAAATTAGATGCACGAGGGATATTTGGAACGATTCTTTCCCCGAGTTAAATAAACATTTTATTTTAATTTTTTTTTTTAAATTGAAATAATAAAAACAATAATTAATAAGAACAATATAACTAGCTAGCTAGGGAAGGAAATTACTTCAAACTTGTCAAGGTTAGGTTAGGTTAGGTTTGTGGTGAGTGGGTCTATAAGGCACTGCGACTCACAAGAGTCTATTGTGGCTCACACCTATTCAGATTTCACCAAACAAATTCAGCTTCTTAACAAAGCCGATTATTTTATTTGGTGGATGATATTTCAGGTCCGAGGGCGAGAGAGTAAGACCCTGCCAAACATCAGATACGTGATTCGAGCCGCGGCGGGGAAGGCACAAATTATATGCTCTGCTGTTTCATCATCTTCCAAACAAAGACGGCAAGTCGGATCTTCCGACAGTCCAAGTTTTAGCATATGATGATTCAGATGACAGTGGCCTGTTAAAAGGCCTGTTAGACAACGTAGGTCATGCCTGCCATGGTCTAACATTTGTTTGGAGACATACTTCGAAGGATGTATCAAAGCCTTTGAATGAACCAATCCTGGTAAATTATGCCAGAAGTCTAAAGCTCTTCTTGCTGTCCAGGTATTTAGTGTTTGTTTGGCAAAACTTATTGCGATGCCAATTGTAGGTCCTGGTCCGATAGAAACACGTGCGGCACCCTCCCTTGCAAGAAAGTCTGCCTTCTCGTTTCTTTCCATGCCAGAATGGCCAGAGATCCATACCAGCAATACTTTATTGAGTTATCCTATTGAGGAGAGTCTTTTTTGGCAGTCTAAAACCAATTTCGACGTTACACGGCGAGAGCTAAGTGCTTTTAAAGCCGCTTGGCTGTCCGAGAAAATTTTTATTGTTCTATGTATGAGATTGGCTTGCTCCACTCTCTCCACACATGAAACAATGGCGTAAATTTCCGCCTGAAATACGGTTGCATAGGATCCTAGAGAGGTTGAAATTTCTGTCCTAGGTCTGCGCCCGTATACACCTGCACCAGAGCCTGAGGGTGTTTTTGAGCCGTCTGTGTACCAACAACTCTCTGCTCTTAATAGTTCATCCTTACGGAGGACCCATTCATCTCTATTTGTCAAACTTGCATGAAATTTTTCCTATTTTTTCCCGGAAAAACTGCTGACAGCTAAGTTGACAGTTGTTAAGTAATTTCTCCACTTAAAATTTATATTTGACATACCAATTCTTGATAGCGATCGGTCAAAATTAATAGGAATGAAATAATCGCTGGATTAATATAAGTATACCTTATAATCTTTTGATCGATTAGAACATAGTATATGAGCTACTGAAATTGAAAATATCTATTGGTTTTACAAAACTACAAAAAATAATCTGTAGTAATATCACAATAGGCTAAGAATAAATTTAAAAAATGCGACAGATTTCAAAAAACTTGTTGCCAGGCAATAAATACGAGAGCCAGAAGGACTCGAGTGGCAACAAGTTTTAGAAATGCCTAGAGCGGCCGCTATTTTGAGCATTTTCTTTAAATAATGTTTACATCTTCTTGAATTTATCATATTCATTATACTAGCCGCTTGAATAAACAAAATTCAAATTATTCAATAAATAATCTTAAAAAAATTGAGGGTTGAAAAAAATATTTTAAAATCTACTGTTATAATGTTTTAGGACATAAGATTTCTTACAATTTTTGTGTGTGCGCGAAATTGGACATTTAAAATTTCCCAGTAATGTGTCTTTGTAATTTGATATTCTTTGAATAGATTATAATCATACGAACTCGTTTTTTTTGTACACCTCACCCTTTGCAACTCACTAATGAAGTCGGCTCTCCCTTTCTCATTTTTTCAAAAGTTGCGCTTGTGACAGCAAGAAATTCATCGGCTTTAAAGGACTAGTCATAATTAACACAATCTCAAAAGAGCGGACAGGTGGTTGGATACAAAGGAAGTGACGGAAGGAAGTTAAGTGAGAAAATTGTCATCACTAATATGTTTAACATTTCTGTCACGTCCAAAGCTAAAAGGGCTGTTAGATGAGTACGAAGAGCCGTTAAAATAAAATCTTCGGAGAATATTTTTATCTTTATTATTTTCACATTATAAATTGAAACTAAAACTCGGGGAGTATCTCTAGTATTTTACATGGAGAGTTCAATTTAAAAAAAGAAGAGGGACATTAACCTAAGTTAAAGCCTGCAGATATCGTGAAATTCATCCGGGAAATAGGACTAAAGAAGGTACTTTCCTCGGAAAATAAGTAGAAGTAAGAGGACACATTAGAGCTTTCAGGTCTCAGTAAATGTCACTCCAACACATACATATATACATTAATTTAAAAAAACATAACTCTTAGCGATATTAGCCAGCTTTTTGAGATACTTATACCGTATACTCCAATATTATTTATGAAATGATTTGCCTTGGAATTATTTTTTGTTAAGAATATCACATTTTAGCTGTTCGACAATTCCCAACAAGCAATTTGATGTCGTTGCAAAATGGCGTATTCAGGATTCACTACTAAATAGTAATCCATCCACAATAAACCTGCAAAGGTCTTATGAAAAGGCACACAAACCCATATTAATATAACATAATCTAGTTTTTTATTGAAGTTTGAGGTTATTGTATAAAATCTCTTGACTACCTACTTTAATATTTGGTGACTGCGCTGGTCACTCTGAGCTGAGCATCGGTCTACAAGACAAGTGATGTCCCTTCTAATTACAAACCATAAGTGATGGTTGTTTATATCGTGCAGATATCTTAACACCGTTTAACTCAGAAGTGTAATTCAATGTCCGTCGTGGCATATAGCCAGAGAAGTAGTTGTTACTTCTTAGTGACGGTCTGCTCTTGGAGAATTATTTTTCAAAAAATGTGTAATAATCTCACTATCATATTATCTTTGACATCTATTGATTGACAACACGCTTTATTAAAATGACAATATATTACAGGGAACTGTTATCAAGTATATACTAGGAACGTTTTAAATATTAACAAAAGAAACAAAAAGCTGAAAAATTCAAATGAATTATAATAACTAATGGCGAGAACAGGATATTCAATAAAATAATCAGAAAAGCATCTTTGGCCAACTAGAGTATTATCAATTACAACAAATAGGTACTCCAGTAAAGAGTACTCGTATATAGCAGAAAATTAATGAAATCAGACACCAAATCGTTAAACACTATTGACACTATAATAGACTATTTCAGGATACATGACTTTGACAGATCGGTTTTACTGTTCTGGGGGGCTGCCTACCACTTGGAGTTAAACCCATAGATAAAAAAATACTTATAGATGGGAAACTGACCCGTGGCGCCCTCTACTTGTACGGGTGGCGCCACCTTGAGAGTCCCGTCAGTACCTCTAACACAAATCAGATGGTTGTGAACTTCGCTAACAGTCGAAAAAGGAGATTCCTGTAATTTTACAGTTTTTGGCGGCATATTCAAAATTACTGTAATTTTACTTCTATTGCAAAATGACATTTATGGTCCATTTTTTGATATTTCATCTAAAGTTACTCAACATTGGATTGATATTACAATAATAACAATCAAATAGTCAAGTAAAATTAAATGTAATGTCAAAAAATGGACCATAAAATGCCTGGAGTGGGAAAAATAAAGCGCTGACATCTTAACGTCACAATGACAACTGCCTGACAACAGACCAACGTTTAACGACGTGTATCGTGAGTTAGTTCAGTTTTTGTTTTCAAAAACTATTTTGCCTATTTGTGTGTGTGTGTGTGTTGAGTATTCTTAGTTGGTTTTTATTGTTTATAGTGGGACTTGAATTTTAAGAGACAATGTCGAGAATATGTTTTGTGAGAGACTGTAATGTGAAGTGCATCCGGTAAGCTCTATCTTTATAAAAAACATGTTTCATTAAATAAAAAGTGACAGAAGAGGAAAAAGAATAGTTATCCTTCCATACAGCTTTGAACTTCCCAGCATTGTTGTTGTATTCCTAATATTTATTTTTCTTCATGTTTGTCATTAAAATATGTAAAAAACGTTCCATTTATTGTATACTTTTTTTATTCAATAAAATATATAAGCTTGATGATTATTGCTTTATTTTTTTCACTTCAGGCATTATATGGTCCATTTTTTGACATTTAATTTAATTTTATATGACTATTTGATTGTTATCATTGTAATATCAATCCAATGTTGAGTAACTTTAGATGAAATATCAAAAAATGGACCATAAATGTCATTTTGCAATTCGCGAAAACGAGCAAAATTGGAATAATTAAAATGTTAGACTACGAAAAAAGCATTTAACAGAGGAGAGCGACAAGAGCAACAGATTCGGGTGAACAAAGAGATCAATCAACTTGAGTTAACTTACTATTTATACGTCAACAGCTGATTCCTTGTTGCAATGAGGGGGTTTTTCAGCTTAGCTATAAACTACAAACAAAGTGAATTTCAGGAAGCTATAAATTGTTCATGAAATAAATAAAATGTGTAGTTTTTTTTTGGAAATCATATTGGAAATAAGAGATAAGACAAAGTCCATGATGTGTTTTTGTTAGGTTATTTTTTATTTCATGCGCTATACTTAGAGCCGTTTGACACGGTGCAATATTTCAGCCTAAATTGGATACAAGTGGTTAAGTGCGCATTTTAAGTCGCACAAAAAACAAAAAATAAATTTTCAATTGAAAAACGTAGGTACTCCTTAATTTTGACCCACAGTATACAATAAACAGTATTATACATTTCTTATCACTTTTCAAAGAAAGTAAGTAAAAAAGTGCAGTGGTTAATTCAATTTGACCAATACTACTTCGTATTAATAAGAATATATACAAGAATGGACTTATCTCGGCATATTATTCTTTAAAAAGTAAATAAAATCTTATATTCTGAATTTAAGGGCACAGGAAAATCTTCAGAAATATACGTAAGATATTAATAATAACTTTGTTTGCTCCTAAGGTTTTTTTCTCTCTTTTCTAGTATACGACAAAAAGAACCGAGCCGTAAAAGTCCTTCAAAACGAAACTCGTTAAATTGTAGAAGTTACTATATAAAAGTCTTTTTGTACAACAAAGAATTGAGAAGAGGACTGCTGGTAAAAAGTTTAAAAAACTATTAATTACTGAGAAAGTATTTCTTTCTATGAAGTGTAGGAAAACAACCGACCGAAATTAATTACTTTTGCCCACTTTAGAAGTATGAATTTATGTGTGAAAATAAAAAAAGGACATCTTGTAACTTGAACCGTTTACGAAAATTCAATTCACATTAAATCCGGATTAGATACAAAGAGGTAATGATTTGAAAATAAATGTAAGAAAAGATAAAACCATTACGTTGACAACAGTGTTAAATAAAAGGTTGTTCACGACGACCCGTCATTGGATGTTTTTAAAACGTTACCTAAGATAAAATTATGACATTTTTGACATTAGGTGCTTTTTTTCTATCCCCCGTCTTAGCTTAGCTAACTACAGAATTTTTAGCTGAGCTGAATTGTAGTTCGAACGCACTTCTCAAACGCTGCAAAATCGACAATAACGGCGCAAGCGCATTTGCATACAAACAAGGATGAAAAGATAAACAAATTAATAAATCAAAAATTTATTGAATAAAAACTTTCAATTTTGAAGGTCAATTAATAACTTTTAACAGATTAAAATAAAAATTCAAAACAGATTCTATTAAAAGAGCAGTAAATATTCTTTTATAAGGTTAGAATCTTTATCAGATGTCAAAAGTGAGTGACTTTTTTTTGCATTCGCGATTAAACTTAGCTAAGAAACTTCGCTAAGTTGAAAATCCGACAAACTTAATCTAACTTCACTGGCAAAACGATCGCCAACTTAGTTTAACCTAGGTTAGCTTAGATTGGTGGTAGAAGAAAAGCGACTATCATTAAATCCCATTTATTTGAATCAGATTGCAAATAGCACTTTTTAACATTGACATCAGGGCTAAGGACGAAGTTTGCGAGGTACATGCATGTTGTATATTCTAGCCGTCATGTACGGAGTAAACAATTCACGTCCTAGCTCTTTGAGAAAATTGTACTTCAGTAAGTAACTGTATTGAATATCTTGAATTATTAGGAATCCATCTGCTCCGCTTAGTCCAGCAAAACAATGTAAACTCTGAACTTAGCTCATTTAGGACTGTCGAAGAAACAATGTACAATAAATGTGTGTAAGTAAATATTGGATAAAAACCGAAAGTATTCATGTTATAACCAAAATTTCTCAAATAGTTGGTAAATTATCACTTTTTTCCACGGTCGAGAGTAGAAATCAGTTTTTATGTCATCAAAATCAAAACAGAAGTAGTCGATTATTCCCAAGGTAGTGTAATGCTCCCAAGGGAGTTTACATTATGAAGAAACGTTATAATTTTTCGAAAACTATGAATTTTAAATTGGTCAAACTTCTTGGACATATTAACCATACATGTACAGGGTTATTCATTATAAATTACCCACCCCCTATCATCGTTATTATTACTTTTAGAAAAAAAAGTCTTAGATAAAAGTTGTTTGGTTACAGCTGAATTTTCATAATATTCTATCAAAAGTTCAGTAGCGTGCGTATTTAAGGGGATACAAAAAGTAATAGTTATTTTTTAAATGGTACACCCTGTATATTTTCACATTTTTGGAATGGACTTTTTTTTCTGATTTCAAAAATATATAATACGTTACCCCTACCTCGTACCGTTTTCCAGTTATGAAATGTTGTAAATCTGAGTTTTAGTAATTACTGTAAATATGAAAAAGATAATTCATCAAAGTAAGCTATGAAAATGACAACTAATATGTTCGATAATTGACATTTTGCATATAAAGAAATTATAATTGTCATTTTCATACCTTACTTTGATAAATTATCTTTTTCATATTTACAGTATTTACTAAAACTCAGAATTTCAACATTTCATAACTGGAAAACGGTACGAGGTAGGGGTAACGTATTATATATTTTTGAAATCAGAAAAAAAAGTCCATTCCAAAAATGTGAAAATATACAGGGTGTACCATTTAAAAAATAACTATTACTTTTTGTATCCCCTTAAATACGCACGCAACTGAACTTTTGATAGAATATTATGAAAATTCAGCTGTAACCAAACAACTTTTATCTAAGACTTTTTTTTCTAAAAGTAATAATAACGATGATAGGAGGTGGGTAATTTATAATGAATAACCCTGTACATGTATGGTTAATATGTCCAAGAAGTTTGACCAATTTAAAATTCATAGTTTTGCTTGTTTTTTAAAAAGCTACAATTTTGCTCTCGATAGTTTTTTTGATAAAATGCATAATTTTCGAGTTATCCGCGAAAAACATATCAAAAACGTCGATTTTTTCCTCGAAAAAGCGTTACTTTCAATCGCGAATAACTTACGAGAATATTGATTTTACAAAAAAAAAATGTATGAAACATTTTTTGCTTAGAATCACTTCTTCAATCGATTCCTGTGGTTAAAATGTAATAAAAAATTTTCACCCCCGGCATGGGGTGGCAACCACCCCCAAGGCTTTAGCGCGCTTTGGTTCGATATAGATTTTGATCCTTTGGCTATCACCTACCTTCTGTTATAATTTCAAGTCAATCCATGATGGACGAAAAAATTGCCAGGTGAAATGCTTCATTCCCTGTACTATCTGTATTGGATGAAATTTTGCAGGCTTGGAAGAAATGTTTCGAATTTCTTGAAAAAAATTTAATTTCACTGTCTCAACACTTTGAATGTGCTATTTTATGCTTGAAAAAAAAACTTCAGTCTGCCGTTAGTCAGAATTTGAGTCATCCGCCACTGAGGCTCTCAGGACGGCGGTAAAATAAATATGTCATGGCAAGTTATAGCATTTTCGGCGGATTTCTGTATATTTGGTAGACTTCGTTTCACATAAGGAGAAGCCGTATGCGTGACATTCGACTTCGAGATAGTTTCACGTACAATAGACACTAGTACATGAAAACACTTTGTACTGTTAAAATAGTTATACCTTTGATGTCCGTTTGTAGCGCCAATGGCAAGAAATTGTGACATAGGTAAACAAGACTGATTTTGATTTCTGCGCAAGACAGTTGGCAAACTTCACGTGGCTTTTTCTTATAGCAAACGGAGTCCATAAACTTCCTGCTCAAGGCGACGGAGTAGACCTTTTACTAATATTCCATCGATTAAGTTCTATTGGTACCCGAAAATATCTCGATTTTGAATCACCCTTTGTTGTTAAGTAACCATTAATAACGGAAAAACTCACTAAAGGCCACGTTGGAATCTGGGGCATCGAAGAAGGAGATCAGAAAGTTTGCGAAGTTCACCTGAACTAGATATTCATACAAGAAGACAAAATGAAAATTATTGACATAAATAACGATATGAAAGCTAAAGTGATCGGTGCGTTTTGATGTAGTTAGTCTCTTCACAAATGTACCGGTACAGAAAACAATAGAACTTGTCAAATCAAAATTAGAAATAAATCAGACCCTTACAGAAAGAACCAAATCGAACGTAGCAGCAATAATAGAATTATTAAAATTATGTATAACAAAAACATATTTTCAGTTCAATAATGATTTTTATGAACAGAATTTTGGTCTTGCCATGGGCTCTTGCCTCTCGCCAATTCTATCAAATATTTACATGGAACATTTTGAAGCCAAAATAGTGAATAATCAAAAATTAAAACCAATCGTCTGGTGGAGATATGTAGATGACATTTTTGCAATATGGCCTTATGACTTAATATCTCTGAATGATTTTTTAATAAATATAAATGAATGAGAAAAATCTATAAAATTTGAAATTGAAATTGAAAATAACAATTGTTTACCATTTTTGGATATTCTTATCAATAAAACACCTATAGGGTATGAAACAAGTGTTTTTCGTAAGCCAACACACACTAATAGGTATTTGAATTTTGAATCAAATTATGCTATAAGCGTCAAAAAAGGGGTAGTAAAATCTTTATACGATAGGGCCAGAATAATTTGTTCTAATGATAATAATTTCACAAAGGAGAAAACTCTACTGAAAAATGTTTTAAATGCCAATAATTACCCGGCAGAATTTGTAAATAAAGAAATCAAGAATATAGAGAAAGGCTCATTGTTAATACCCCATAATAATATTAATAATTCAGCTAATATAATTTTTAAAAACTTGACAATACCGTATGTTAGGGGTTTGTCAGAAAGAATTAAGAAAATTGGTAATCAATTTAATATTCGTACCATCTTTAAATCTAACAATACTTTAAGATCTATCTTAACAAAAACGAAACCAAAAAATGAAGAACAATCTTCAAAAAATTGCATATATCAGATATCTTGTGAATGCGACAAATTCTATTTAGGTGAAACATCTAGACCATTGAAAGTCCGAATAAGTGAACATAAAAAATACATCAAAGATAGGGAGTTCTTTAAGTCAGGTATTTGTAAACATGCTTGGGAAGAGGGGCATAAAAATTAAATGGGATTCGACAAATATAATATTGAAAGAGCCCAATAGTAAAAGACGAAAAATCAAAGAAAGTGCTTTAATACAACTAAATGCAGATAAATGTGTAGCTAGTATTTCAGCCGAATGTAGTCAAATTTGGTTACCAATGTTAGAAAAAGAAATTTCCAATAATCAATTACCTGCGTTATCAGGATAGCATCATAAGTTTTTATCCAGGTTTTCTTATGATTTATCATTGGAATAGTTGTTAATCGATACACACTTCAATACACAAAATAACCAAACTGAGTTATAAATGTTTTGAAAACAAAAATGATCATACACAAAAAAGTAACAACAAACGCGTTTTATTAACAACATTTCCAAAATAAGCTGAAAAAAAGCGCTATCCCAATAAAAACCGTTCCTGGAACGTGCACTTCACTGGATTCCATTTTTAGTAGACTATCATATCGTTAGAATGTCATAAAATGAAATATTCTATTTCACATTTTACCAGAGATGTGATCTACTATGAATGGACCTTAATAAAATTTGGCAACAAAGTTTTGTAGTCTTAAACTTCAAAATATTATTGATTGTCTAGTTGTCATATTTTTTCGTTGTGTTAGATAGGGACCAAGAATTATTTTATTAATCTTATAACTAGTTAATCTTGACAACGGTAGCTGAAACGCTACCGAAACGTCGAAATAAAAAATAAAAAACATTATTGTGGTTTGATTTCCAAAAGAATAAGAGAAAAAAGATTAAGTGATGCCACAAGGAACTTACAGAAGATATATAAACCATTTGCCGCGACCTGTATTTTATCTGGTATTTTAAAATCATTTTACAAGGTATTGGTGACTGAACAATGTCTCTTAAAATTGTAGTCTCTCCTCAAGAATAAAACTTTACTATCTCGTCGTATATTGGAAACTAGTTTTGACAGACAATTACCTCTGCTGCTCGAACATTTTTGTTGTCGCAATGTTAACTTTCAATCGAGATCAACATATTAAAACTCCAGCCAATGAGGTGTTAAACATAACAAAAATCTGTTTTTTAATGTTTATACTTAGTGGTGGACAAAATCATAATGGGAAATCAATTATTTTTAACTGTATTCCTAAAACATATAATCAGAAAGTGACTTCATTTTCAGGTTTGTGACGTATCTGCAAACATATAGGAACTCTTAATATCCAGTTTTCTAACTGTAATATTCGATTGAAAATATTTCTAGATTAATTTTTGTAAAGAAATAATAATATGTTTGAATACAATATCAAGACCGGATATCGGCTTCACACCCCATTTAACCACCAGGATTACTTTTCCATGAAGTCCCTGCTGGGTCCTTTAATAAAACCCTAATTCCAATTCCACTAACAAGTACAAATAATATATCTAATATTCTCCCGATCGTATTGTTTTATAGATGGTGTCAATTTTCTCATTTATGAAACCGTATTGGCCATTTTGTGTCCATTACGTAACCTCCTGTAGTTAAATGAATTCCGATGTTGGCGCCAGTGACAACTAAAACTCCAGACACTCTCTTATTCTACAACTCGGAGTTCGTTGAAGCAAACACTCATTGGCCGTCAGACTAGACGTAAATCCTGGATTTGAGTGAAGGATTTAAAAATATACTTTAGAATATTCAAAAGAAAGAAAATGTTCGGATCTCTATAAAGATAGAATTCTGGATAAAAATAAAGGATGTGTTGTAGCTAGGTAGGTTGAGCCATTGTTACAGTTAACCATTGGTAAGTTCAAAAAGGTTGTTGTAACACGTTCACCAACTGGTTAACCTTTGAAAAGTTTACCTAAGGTTAAACACGGAACAATACAATTTTACTTGTTAGATGCTTATCTATTTATATTTGCAATTGACGTTTTATAATTATTTTTATGTCATACTAGTTCATTATTGTGTTTTTATTTCTTAGTTACCAACTATCTAATACCGCTCTTTATGGCCCGCGCAGGCATAAAGAGAAGTAATTTTTTGTTCAACTTATTTAATAACCATGTCGTGAGCTTCTTTAGACTTTTTTGGCAACAGATTTACAGTTGATTTCTTTGCTTTTTCAATAATTTCGTCAGGAATTCCAAAATCTTCGTTCATGTTGACTTCTAACTTTGACACATATAAAATTTATTGTGATATTATGACATCTACGTTTGTCAACATTCACCTATTAATTCAAACCGGATTTTTTAAAACACTGATTTGTATTGAGATTGGATTGCAATAACGAACTAGTATGACATACAAGTTTGTATGTACCACAGGCATAAACAGATGTGTATACCCTCGGGCGACTTAGAAACCCTCAGGCCGGAGGCCCTCGGCTTCGTAGACGTCGCCCTCAGGGCATAAGCATCTATTTATACCCTTGGTACATAAATAACTATTAATTTCAATCAATAACTAAAAAAATGAATTAATGGAAAGATATATTTATCCCTTTTTTCTTTTATTTTTTGGGAATCAAACCACAATAATGTTTTTTATATCGTTAGAATGTCATAAAATAAAAGAATCCTTAAGAAAGTCGCTGCAATCAGCTGTTAGTTTGAACTATTCATTACAAAATTTTATTCGTACCGGTTGGTTCCTCCATTCTGTCATAATTTGTTGTTTTATCCACAAAGTAATTGATACTTACTTCCTTTTTAATGTAATGGTCACTGATAGTATATTACTCCCCTTTTTACGACATGTACTTTGTAATTGTAATTATTTTCCCTCTCCGGGAAATTACTTTGTAATTGTAGGTAATTATTCTTAAACTATAGTCTATATAGAAAGGACAAGGAGTAATAAATCATTCATTTAAGTAAATTTCATAGACGTACCAAAATATATTTTAAGAGGGTATACCGTAAGGTACATTTTGTATTGAACAACCCAGTTTTCTTAGAAACATTATCGGGAATATTATTTTAAAAAAAAGTAG
>CAJUYG010005664.1:0-13466 GCA_910591675.1 Galerucella calmariensis
ACTTGGAAACGCTTCATTGTATAGTTGAGTCAGTTGTTGATTATCGGGAGTACTATGTATAGATCTATGTCAATTGTCCAAAGTATTCTATAGTTCTTAGTCGGCTGTTACTGTTCCATGTCACACCAGCGCAACTGTCACACACATCTCTATTTAGCGGACGTTTTCCGAAGTACCTACACTATATACACTTGGTTCTGTGTCAGAAGTTTACTGTGAAAGCACTATACGAATCAGAGAGCTCCATTGAAGCGATTACAATAGGTCATGTCCACGTGACGTCACAAACTATTTTGACAACAGCCTTGTGGTAAAACAATAAACAAAGCGTTTAGAACACGTGGTACTTAACAGTGAGGTTATGCTGATTTATAACGATAGATCGTGTTTGAGTTTAGTTGGTTTTGCTTAAATGTTCTCTAAAGTTATCTTAATTGTTGAGCTTGCATATTTAATAATATATAATATAGGTTAATAGTTGTTTGATCATTATTGATCGTGTTTATTGTTTTACCACAAGGGGAATTGTCAGCTGTCAACTGTCGTGGACATGCCCTATTCCCTCGGGAATGTATAATCTCTTATGTACTCCTGCCTTCGCGTTTTTTTCGCAGTAATCACAATTTTAAAAGAGATGACATAACTCTGTTCTTTTCATAATCCATGTATTTGGTTTTGTTTGGGACTCTATCAGGATTACTAGAAAGTTATAGGTCATCAAATTTTTGTAACTTCAACCTTCTTTCAAAAACAAGTCATGCACACTAATCACGCCATCCCAACATGTCCATATGATTGGCAAGTAATTGAGATTGGCACCGATGGCTGCGGAGCACGTCTGTCAATTTATCTTAGAGGAGATCTCGAGCCACCATATACGTAGAGAAAAGGGGGTTTTAGATTTTTTCATGCTCCATCAATTTTTTAGATTATCAGTAAGCTTTGAAATAAACATATTTGTTTTTAGATTTATGCATCCACTGAAAAGGCCCATTGTTGGAAAATATTTCGGTCAATTTTGAGTAAACCTTTGTGATATACGATAAGCACCTGTTAGTAAGAAGATTTTTGCATTCCTATACTCTATGTACTTGTTGAAATAAACTGTAGTGTTTGTTTACTGTGAAACTGGAAACGTCTGTAGCATGAAAAAAAATTGTATCATCCATAACTTAATAAAAAAAGTATATTTTTTTCTAAATTTATTCAAACATTTGTACAAGAATGAAACTTTTTGCTTGTTTTACAATCTTACAGGGTAATATACTGAAGTGGTTAATATTTGAAAGTGGTTCATGTGGGAGTTTTTGCTCCTTCGGGAAACCACCATAAGTAGAATATTTTCTGCATCATTTATTTCGTCTCGGAGATCATTCTTTATACCCAAACTCAACTAAAAAGACCACCCACTCTCTAAATACCGCTATAGTATGTTTTATTGTTGCCAGCAACTTATTCTAAATGCGACAGCTTCGCCGCTGTAAATATCAACGTGAAACTCCAATCAATAATTCACGATCTACGTGAAATCTCCAAGGCATCCAAGATGCCATCCATTGGCAGAAACGTATGTCGCTTTTTAAATTTGATAACTGATACGGATTCTTGTTTTCCGGTGTCAAATTTGTTTTATAATTGGGAAAAATCTGTTTTAAAGTAATCGACTAACTGTCTTATGCTTTAAGATTACTCTTTTTATGTATTCTAGCAAAACTAAAATGAACACTTCTTTTAGTAAAGGAAACGTCCGGTGTAGTTACTCCTGATTTTTCCAAAACTGCCATTAGTTTAAAATTCGCGCTCAACCAAAAATGACTAATGACATAAGGAGTGCGTTCATAATCTATGGGAGAGGTGATGACCGAAAACATATAGTGTACGTGTTAGTTAGACAACGGGGTAAGCGCCTAGGGAGAAATTAGCTTGAACGATAAGGTCGCTTCCTACCGATTACCGATTTGTTGATCTACACTGTAAAAATTTTACTTTAACATCGAGATGTGTTGATTATTTTACGTTGATTGCAGAAAAAACATGAATTGAGGAATGTTTTTACATTACCACCAGTGGAATTTAAAAATCTATTGATGGAAACTGGTAGATCTAACCTTAACCAACAAAATACCGATTGCCAGTGCCTTATTAATCTCTATAAAGAAGAACATGTGTACATATTATACGAATGGCGCATCTAGTTTCTCCGATGGCGAGCAGGGAACTAGGAGTGCACTCTCGGCGATTTTCGTGGTGCGTTTGTGAACACTTGGATGTAGAGTGTGATGTATTAAGTGTTTTATGAACCAAATAACACTTTAGTCTTTGTCTTTTAAGACAGTTAAGTCTGATCTCTTCACATGAACGGAACAACTAAGACATCAAAAAGCCTGAAAGCTGTGGTGTCTAGTCAATCAATCAACCACAGGGTATTTATTCATAAATTTTACAGAGAACAGTGAACAAGTTTGGCATATCCATGGATTCAGAATAAATTAGTTTTAAGTTGTAGATTTGACACACTTGTGATTTTTAACTAACCTAAAATGCAGTAATGCAGTATACTCCCGGACTACATAACCCAGCATATAAAAAACATACACACACATACTTGTGTTTTGTGAACATTTTATGTAAAGTCATAAGGACGTGGGATATGACATTTATTCATTCACTTGGAAAACACGAATGTTGTGAGAATGTTACCAGAAAATAGTGGAAACATGAGAATAATCAGCAATAATAGAAAAAGCTACACATATTTGCATAGGAGCGTTTCAAGAGGAAAAATATACACTACTACAACACGTGGGAAAGCTAGCAGCTAAATTTTGTTCGTGAAAATGATAGCGACAGTTATTGAATGGAAGGGAAATGTCAGAAGAGGAAATACTTTTCCGAAACCGACAAGAAACAAAAATTGCAATAGTTCACAAAAACCATCACCCCCACAATGCTGGGGTGAGCTGGCGCAACTAAAAAAGAAAGGATTTGATTGAAATATAACAAGAGTGCTGGAGTCATGGCAAAAGGTAACAAACCTGAAAAAGGAATCGTGTCGAACCAATGAAAGCATCGCAAGCAATTAACTCTATCTTGTGGTTTGAGAATTCATTTCCCAACAGCCACCGCATTACTCAGCATCGTCTATATCATCTGAAGAGCCATCCAATGCTGGTGCCTTTCAAATCTTCATTCATTTGTGGACGAAGTTTTCTTAGTTTCCTTTTTAGTCACTTCAGATATCTTGCCCTTTCTTTTTCTGGTGTTTTCTGTGCTTTTTTAGCTACTTTTTTCTTTCTCTCGTCAATCGTTGTCTTTGTCGTTAAAATGTCTACCAGCTGC
Source organism: Galerucella calmariensis (assembly GCA_910591675.1). Lineage (NCBI taxonomy): Eukaryota > Metazoa > Arthropoda > Insecta > Coleoptera > Chrysomelidae > Galerucella > Galerucella calmariensis. The sequence continues at coordinate 3,340 of CAJUYG010005664.1, forward strand.
TTGATTCTTTGTTGAATAGAATCAGAAACAACTGGAACAGGCCAGATCATATCCAGTATTTTTCCAGGGCTATGCCCAGGAGTGTTTGTATACGTTTACAGATACGTTTACGTATACAGACGCTTCACTGAAAGTCTACTAATGCGCCCAATTTGAAGGAGGGTCAAAAAGGTTCTTTCTTCTGACAATGTTTCAATTTTATTGTTTGTAAAGTGGTTAGGTTTGTGGTGAGTGGGTCTAAAGACATTCCACTGCGACTGGGAGGGTCTATTGTCTAGTGTACTCTAGTAGACTCTAGTGTATTGTAGAGTGGTTACTGGTACCACAAAATTTCCAGAAGCTTCATTAATTCCCTTTTATATTTTCATTGACACCACATTACTTTAGATCTGTTCTCACAAGCATCACAGACAGTTTTTGACAATCCGGATTCGGCGTAAAGATCCTAAAACGTTCTACCGAGAGCACTTTAGGGTCTTAGCGCCGAATCCGGATTGTCAAAGACTGTCTGTGATGCTTGTGAGAACAGACCTTTTGTGAGTGGAGATAGCGCACCTAAAAGCTGAACACATTTTAAAATATCCATCATTTTAAGGTTATACCGCAAAACTAGGATGTTTTTACTTAACTCCACTGCGCTGTAAATCAAACGCACCATCTAACCTTCTGCACCATCTCTCTTCGAATCACCCTAATTAATATTTTTTTTGCAAACTTCCTAAACAAAAAATGAATGAAAATTTAGTTATGTACATACCAAGGCAGAGAAACGTCGGTTCTCCAGCGTATTGTGGTGTCGGATGGGCCGCCTCTCCAGGAGACACAGTTTGATCCGGCAGCAGGTACGGACACTGTTGTTCGACATTTTGACACACACGTAGGCACGGTCGCATACGCTCGCCAGAACGTGTGTAATGAGGCACCAGGGAACTGCACACCCATCGCCGGTATGCTTCCTATAAAGAAAACAGTACACAATACATATTTGTATAATCAGGCTGCTCTTAGTTTACCATTTTCGAATTAGAAAGATATAGCGATAAGGTGTTGTGTTCGACAGAAATTTCAGCAGTACTCCAACGCTATTTTTAGCTGGTTTGTAGCAATAAACACCTAAAATTGTGCCATATAGCCAGAAGAGACCCAACCAGATCTATTAGATACTTCTTTTTACACATAAAAACAAAAATTACGACCTTTTTTAATGATCTGAAGACAGTAGTAAAATGGCACGCAATCTCCCAGTGACGGATTTGTCCCAAAGCACAGTAGGCCCGTGCCTTAGGCAAAATCCTGGTGAAACTAATGCAGGTGAAGAGATGCTACAAAAGCATGGAGGCAAAAATTTCAGAATCACTACTTTATTGGTTTAGAACTTAAAAAACGACGGGATGTTTATAAATTACTTAACAATACATATATTTTAAGTTTATTACTAACCCGACGAAACTGAGTAGCTCAGAGGTCGAAGAATTAAAGGCCAAAACATTGCAAATGGTTTATTATACTGACTTAGAGGACAATTTTCAGGAAGTGTGTCTACATTTTCGTTCTACCTACAGCATAAAAGATGAGTCAATGGGTATGCTGTATGCTGAGGAAGGGGCGGTACATGACCTCTGAGGCAAAGATTGCAAATACGCTAGTTTGCGAGCTTCAAGAAAAAACTTCCTATGTCTAAACTAAGTGACAAAAGTGCTTCTAAAATTTTTATCGTTTAAAAAGATCATTTCGATACTTTATTTCGTTTTTGAGATATACAGAGATTGCGAAAGATGTACACTATTTACAGAAGTACGGCAAGGAAAATATGAGAAAAATTACTTGAAAGAGAGAGAATCATTGTGCGCATGCAGCCAGCTGTTGCCAAATGTATTTATTTGTAAAAGTTATTCCAAATTTCTGTTGGCAACAATGTTAAATAACAATAATTGTTCAATAGAAAGCAGTGTATAGATTTTATTTATTGCAGATTGTAATTTGTCCAATTTTTTTCTTGAACTATAATAATTTATTCTTATTTCTGTTCATCTCACTTATTTTTCAAAAGTCATTAATATTACCAATCTCGATTTTCTCCCTCTAAAGGTGGATTCATGTAAGAAGAAATTAAAACTAAGATTAATTTAAAACTAAAACTAACAAGATGAAACCATGTTATTTTCCAATTTAAATCTCAATTTCTTAGTTTCTTGCATGAACATCTTCATTACAGGTACATGCTGATGCAAGAAATTGAGATTTAAATTGGAAAATAACATATGGTTTTATCTTCTTAGTTTTACTTTTAAATTAATCTGTTTTAATTTCTTCTTGCATGAATCCACCTCAAATACGGCTTTATCCTGTCTTAAAAGCTGGCAACGCTGCTTTCATATCAGCTAGATTGGTTGCTGGAGCTGAAGACACGCCCAGCGCTGACTTCGAATAATTATTCTTCTCTCTCTTTCAAGTAGTTTTTCTCATATTTTCTTTGTCGTACTTGTGTAAATCGTATGGGTCGAATAGACTTCTCGCGATCTGTATATTGGTTTCTGCGAGAAGCCTGGTAAAAATACGGTTTGAGTACTGCTGAAATTTCCGACGAATACAACACCGTATCGCTATAACTTTCTAATATGTATGTTCTTTTCACATGTCAGATTAAGGTAGGTAGGTATTGGTAAACGTAGAATTCGATAGATGGTGCTCTGAAATGTCAATGTCATCTTAGCAACGAGTAAAACAAATCAGCTGCCTTATGTGCCCTTTGATATTGTATATGTGGTTTTATTTTGCTGTTTTAGTTATTTTCAGTGTGTGTTTTGTAAAAGTTTTGCTTTTTCTTTGATTGTGCTTTAGTATTTTGTGTTGTTAAACTAAATTTTGACTCCTATTTTTTGAGTAATAGGTATTATTTGTGAAAAGTACAACAAGCGTTCAATTAACTATTTAGTTTTAGGTCTGATTTCGTGTTTTTATTTTATTTTTGATACAATTATATCTACATAAGTTGCAGGGAAGGTAGGTTTGTATTGAGTAATATTTTTAATCTTTAATACCGACTTATTTTCTCTTTGATCTGCAATGAAAACAAAAAATAGAATAACATAACCTCTTCCATAATTTCTCTGATTATATAAGAATATTACCTCTGAAATGATGACAGTTAAGTTAAATAGAAAAACACAGTTTTATTCTTGTCACTGACACAAAATTAAACGAATTTACGGTAGGTAATTACGTTGATTTGAATATAATACAAAATCAATGCAACACGAATTATTTTACTCGTTGCGTTAGTTACAATTTTCTCCGCCAGAGAGATTCTACTCCGCCCAATACTTATATCATACAACTGCAAAAAAACATAACAAAATAGGCTAGGTAAAAGTCCGGCCCCTTCAAATATTGCATGAAATAAAAAGAGCCCACTCTGTAAAAATACAGACATCTGCAAAACTGGGTTAAACACGTCTTCGAAATACACAAAAGAAGGTGTTCTACGTGGTTAAGAGGCATCGACGACTCCATACAACAGTTCATTAAGTAGCCAAGTAGGATAAGCTTTCGCAGTGACTAATAAACCTCGGGCTATATGATGTTTAACAAGCTTTCATTGAAATGGGAAGGTGCACCTTAAAGTTCTCACTTTAGAGATCCTCCTTCCGTTGAGTTTTCAGTATATTTGTACTTGATTGGCTACAGGGTAAAATTCACCTTTTAGACAAAGTTTTATAAAAGTGGTGGAAATTTAAAACAATGTAGGTACTTAGTCAAAATTATATTTTGATGGAACACAACCACGAATTTACCTAATAATGTACAATTAATTGTATAGTTCGTTTCAAGATATTTCGTATTGACTTATAATAATGTTTAGTTAAGAAAGATTTCAATTGTCGACACAGAATGAAATGACTTCACAACATTTAACGGGAAATTAGTTTAAATTTGCATGTAAATAATAATTAATGTAATGTGGCTGATGAATGTTAATAAGTTTTTTAATTTTCTCTCTTAAGTTACCTTATCGAAATTATTTCATTGACATTCAACATAATAGTTATTGTCTAAATGTTTTTTTATTCTTTTATTTAACGTCGGTCTATTTCTGCGACTGAGGCTAATCATCGACGCCGGGAGCACTCTACTACTAACCGGAAATTTTGGCGAACCCATTATAGTGTTCCAGCCAGTGGTAGCGTTCTTTACCGAGCCCAATATCCATGGACTCGGGACCTCGGTCCTACGTCTCCTCCGAAAGACAGCATATCTATATTATACCTCGTGCTCATTGGTATAATGCCTGCGAGCTGTGATATATTAGTCCGCTGTAGGCTGTCGTGCCCTATACGATGGTTTTCCCTGGCATGGTCACCCATCCAAGTAGGTACTAACTATGCTCGACACTGCTTGACTGTAATTATCGCATCAAACGCGTTCCACTACAGTGCTGGGTTGTCTAAGAGGTTAATGACGTTGTAGTACCTAGACGAAATCACAAACGATTTTTTCAGATCTTTTTGCTCCCCAAACACAAAGGAATTGTGACTGCACTAGGATAGTGCGCCACCACATTGTACTGTCTTGGTGAGAAACTTGAATAACGTCTTCCCCAATAGGTGGATAGGTCGAAGTGGAGCAATTGAGCCACCAAGGTTCCCTGATTCAACTCCTCTCGATTTCCTTATATGGTGAGGGATAGGTAATTAAAACACTTCAATTGTTGTATTGTAATTTTTATTGATGACATTATCCAGGCTCAAATAGATGATACTAAAAATAAAAAAAAAGGATCTGACGAAGATCAAAATAAAAATTCACGGGTTTCAGGATTTTCCCCCAAGAGTGGTTGAAAAATATTGAATTTATTCCATACATTTGTACCATACTGTATGTATTGCTCCCTATACACTTTTTCATTTTATTTCAACTTATATTATTGATATTATTTTTTATGTCTAATAAAGTTTTATACAATATCTCTCTCTATTCTAATTGAAATGCTGTAAGAAATTATTACTAATATTAGTAAATTGTTAAAGTATATTAACAAAAAGATTTACAAATATTGCAGCACCTAACAATTCATATTTAGAGAAGAATGTTAATGCCAGCATAACATCTTTCATATAATAAAACTGTCCCTAATTAAAATTCTGTGTTGTTACTGTATATTTAAATTCTACATAAAAATGTAACATAGCCGACTCTGTATAACATTAAAACTATTCTTAAATGAAACAAATTTAAACAATCAACTGAATACCTTATATGAACTGACTAGTTCTTCCTCTATAAAATGGAGTAAACACGAAGCAGGTGTTTTTTGTTAACTCTGGAAAATACTGCTTTACGAATTACATTTACATCATCAGAAGTGAATTGTTTTATACTGATTTGGTAATTGGTAATAGATCAGACAACAGTTAGTAATTGATTGTTAATAAAAATAGCACATATGAAGGAACTTAATCTTTATGCGTGTAAGAGTATGCAAGGTAATTTCAAAAAGCAACAGACTCCCTCTACATTATTATATGGCAACAATTTAAGGTATACTGATGTAAGATAAAGCTTTGGACTAAATAATTATGCTGAAATTTAATATTCTTAAACAATTTAGAAGCCAGGACAACCAGCTGAACTTAAGGTTGAGGGTAGATATTATCATGTCTATTACAAAAGTATATATTAAGGGAAATAAATCAAGTTTTAAGACCAAATAAAGAGCCCCAAATACATATAATATCTGACTACATGTTTATGAAACTAATTTTAGGTTGTATTTAAAGTAAGGAGTGTTTAAATAAATAAAAGTTGGGTTTTTAAATAGTGACAGCTAGTGATGTGTTTTAATCGAGCAGTGCACGATTAATAATAAACAGAATCAAATGAAATTTGGAGGAAAATTATAATGTAATATACTTTTCAATTCCCAATTGCCAAAAGGACAATATTTAAGTATTTTTAAAAAAAGATAATTTTGACTCGACTTGTATATCATAGAAATGTCAAAATTTTGTAAGTTTTAATGAAAATCAAGGTACCTGGGAAATTTGCTCCCATAAGAAATGCATTGGGTAGAAAAAGTCAGTATACCTTGAACCTTTTCCCAGTGAGGACGCTCGCTGGCGGTTCAAAAAACAAAATAATTTGTGACAGTGAACTGCTATGACAAATTTGGTATAATGAACCGCTAACATTGAACACTTGATGGATGGCTAAGGCATTTGTGAGTACTGTTTTCATAATAAAAACTCCTTAAACTAGGAAACTTTCAATCAAAACTATAAAGCACTAGTACGTAGTACATATTAATAATAATTTCTTCTTCATATCGGGATTTCATCTTTACCTAGAAAGGACAAAGTGATTAACGCTCACAAAAAAACCGAACTTATTTTAATATCAAATAAAGCTGAGACAGGGTGCACAAACTCATTATAATTGCTTATTTACTTGATATGGAGAAACGTTTCGCCAAAAGAAATATCTGTACCTATTAATTTAATCCTGTTGATATAAAATTACAACCATTATTAAAACTAACCTGAAAATATTTGAATTTGACCTCGACTTTATGTCACAATACAATTTTAAGCGGTAATTCCTAAACAGACCATAGACAAAATAAAATTATATATTCATTCTTTATGATACAGAAGATGGAATAAATACATTAAATATTTGAAACCAATGTTATATGAGTTAGTGTATGTGTATTCTGATTTTTAACAAACTTGGACTTTTGTTGAATAAAATAACTTTACTGACTTCGAACTTGTGTTCTTCTGTCGAGACCACTTGTTCAGGGAAGCTGAAAAGAAGAAGACACTTTGTCTCATGGGCGTAGCTGATAAATTTTTATCAGGATATATTTTGGATAAAAAAGGATTAATAAAAGAAAGAGGGTGTTGATATTTTATTTTATATGCAGTTAATTCTCAAATTTGCTAACAAGCCGCATAAGGTTTCGAATGCCAAAAGTTCCACAAACAATATTGGAATTAATATTGTTCTCTTTTTTTACAGATTTCATCGGTCTCGTTTCAGCTCAAGAAAAGCGATATGCCTAAAGGTAGGAGAATGTTGTGACGAATAACAAAAATTAAAAAAATAATTGTGAAAATAACTGGTTTATATTTTAAAATTTTTTTCTTTTCATATATTGAACTTTTATAGTAGGTAATTGATAATTTTTTTTTCTACTACCGTGCGCTTTAACCCACTTTCCCGCACGCATTTTAGCTTTGAAAGTGTCACTTTCCCGCACTAGTGCGGGAAAGTAAAATTATGCAAATTTTGACCGTATTAGATAGTTTTTTACTTCGGAAATTATAACTATTCTTACACCAGGTGAATAAATAGTCCATCAAATAAAATCAACATATTGTTTTCTAGCTTTTTGTTGCATTTTTAATTTTCTGATAATATAAAATAATGAAAATATTTTGATATAACCTTGTAAATTCTTTAAAGTAGTGTCACAAAACAACTATCAAACCACCCGGGTTTGATATAAGAAAAATATATCAAATGAAATTATTTCATCTACAAATGACTTAAAATTTTTGCCGTCACCTTCATCGTCATCTTTATGTGACCTGCAAACGATGCCATCCCCATTAACGTCATTCACTCACCAGTTAACACCAAATAACTCCACTGGACCGGCAATTTTAAGTAATTCACAGAATGCAACAAATTGTGCTTTTAATATTTATAATAATAATAATGGTTTTTGGTCCAAGTTTTTTATATGTATGTTAAAATAAAATAAATTTTGAAAAATGGGTTGATATATTTTTTTGTATATACGGTCGTAGAAAAAATAATGTTCCTAACTCATGCGTAAAGTGTCTTTCCCGCCCTTGACCGCTTGCCCGAACTCCGCTTCGCGTCGTTCGGGTCAACTGCAGTCGCGTGCGGGAAAGTATCACTTTCCGCACTTGTTAGGAAAATAACTATTTAGATTTCTGACAGTTTCTTGATTATTTTTTCTAATTATCATTTTTTATTTAAATATTCTTGGAATGTTATGAATTTATTTTTTATTTTTGTTATTCGGAAAGTGTGCCTGAAATATTTTTGCTATTCCAATAATTTCATGAATATATTAAATATTGGAAACACACCGCAGCAAGAGGATATATTTTTATGTGGATTTTGTTTGTGTTTCTTCTTTTTCAGGTGAATTTTTTTCAGCGCTGGAGCTTTCTATGAGCAAATCGGTCAATCATTTAGGTTTTAATCAAAATTTATTATTAAATTTCAGAGCGTTATTAAAACAAGAATAATGAAAAAAATTAAACAAAAATAGGTATTTATTTACTGAATAATAGGAAAAAATCGTAAGAAAATTCAATTTTTCTCTTCAATTTGAAGCCTTAGGTATTAAATACAAAAAATTGGTTAAAAATTTGATTCTTTTCAATAGTTGAATTCAAATCCAGATATATTTTAAGAAAGTTTTTGGAGGGATTCAATTAGTCAGACATATTATCAACCATTTTATTGTGAAATTATAATTTTTGAAATTTAGGTAAGATCGATTGCTCTAGACAACTCAGAAAGGATAATTTAGGAAGAGAAAAACAAAGGATTTCTGGTGCAACGTCCTGGGTGTCAATAGCTCAAACATTTAATACAATCCAATATTTTTTAATTTGAACAGAAAGTTATTAAAATAAAAATAATAAAATATAAAAATAAATGTTATCAACTCTATAATATGAAAAAAAATCACTTCAGAAATTAATTTATACAGGGTGATTCATTAAGAATGTCCAATCTCTGAACTGTAGATTCTAGACCTCAAAATATGATGATTCTGCTCAACATGCCTTATGCAAATATTGCTAGTTTTAAAGTTTAAATTTAAATTTTGATTTTCACAATAATTTTTTCCACAAAAAAGTTTACTTTGATTGAATTAACACAAACAAGTGTAACTAGCGCCCTCTATTAGCAATGTTAAATTGGAGTGCAAATTAGGATTCCTCATGCCAAAAAACGTAAAATTGCCAATTTTCAAAGAGAAATCGTGAAAACGTAAAAAATTATTGCGAAAATCAAAATTTAAATTTAAACTTTAACCACCCCGTATCTCGAAAACTAGCAATATTTGCACAAGGCATGTTGAGCAGAATCATCATATTTTGAGGTCTAAAATCTACAGTTCAGAGATTGGACATTCTTAATTAATCACCCTGTATAGTACCTATTTTTAGACCACTCAATTTTCTTCCGCAATTTTAAATATTTATTTAGTCTAGCATATTTTTTATTAAAAAAAAATTAATAAAAGAAATTGCTTAAAAACTTACTTTTCTTCATAATTTGTAACTCAATTTTTTCCAAGCATAAAACAAGTATTAAATTTAGAATATTTACTAGACTAAAGTTGGAAAATTACTATTTTTTAAATATTAAGACACTCCCAGAACGCACTAGGTACAACGAGATCTTCCAGACAACAATTTATTATTTCGGTTGTTTCCAATTTCTCACATTTTACTGTTTATCATGAATTTAAATTTTTAATCAGCTGAGAATTGTTTTTGTGGTTGCACAAATTTTCAAATCGCTGTATGCCTGTAGAATATGTGATCACAGAAATTTCCTTGTGATGTATGCCTTTGACTAAGAGATAAATGTGGTGGCAATCGCCGGTCGGTAAATGGAAATGGTCGATTTCGGTTTTTAGTGATGGTTAATGGTAAAAATGGAGCAGTTCAAATGGTATTGGGATGGAGATTGCGCCGTGGATGGTTCAAATGTAAGTGTTTTATTATGTTCTTGTTTCTTGAATCGCCACTGTTTACTTTCACGCATAACTAATAATATAATGATTTGAAACTACTCTTTGTCATCAATAATAAACCTTTAAATATTTACTTTGCTGCTAAATATACAGTATAGTCCAAATAAAAGGAATACATTCGTAATTGCGTGTACCGTCGAAAGATGAGCAGCCAACTCTTCCTGTAGTCGCGTCATTATACGCGAAATGAGGCCTGAAAAAAATTTTTTTCGGGCAGCACCGATCGGAATGCGGTTTTCGGCATTCGCTTGCAAAAATTATTTGTAAAAAAGTTACCTAGTTTTCATTTGTCCAAAATCAGAAATTGCATTGTTGCAGC
>CAJUYG010005665.1:0-10832 GCA_910591675.1 Galerucella calmariensis
GTAAATGCAAAAGATTAGGTGAATCAAGTAATCAAATGCAGAGTGCAAAGGGTCTGTCATATTCGGCCGTATTCCCGAGCTTTTTTGACCTACTTTGCAGCATTTGATCACAAATCGAAGATATATACATTTCTGGAACTTTAGTTCCTTACGTCAGGTTAGGTTTGAGCGACCGGGGGTCGCGACGCAAAAGATCTGACCGTTACGTTACGTTATGTTACGTTGCTTCGTTATGTGCCTTACTTGCGTGCGTGTGCTCTCTCCTGAGTCTCTCTCGTTTACGAAGCAGCGATTCATATGCTTCGACCGGGAATCAAACCCGGGCCGCCCGCGTGGAAGGCGAGCATTCTACCACTGAACCACCGATGCTCCATTAAAATTCTATGCAAAGCTGGTATTCGCAGTGCTGGTGATCTACTTAAATTTGTTCGGATAAATTTTTACTATTATTTTCATATTTTTTTTGTTTATTTACAGCATCGGTTGTCAGGACGGTAGGTTGTGTTTACTGGTTTCTAAGTTTAACACGTCGGTTGGTGATTTACTTACCGTTAAGACGTCGAAAAGTAATAAATAGCATAAAAACAATTTCACCAAAATGCAAAATATATTTTAAACTGATCGAGAAGTATGAATGTCACTTTTGACATTTCGTTCATATGAGGATTAAGGGGTCTAGCACATTTAATTTTTTAAATACAGGGTGTTGAAATTTTGAAAACTTGAATGTTTTAATTCGATAACTTTAAAATGGATGGATAAATTGATTTGACATTTGGCAGGTTGTTTTTAAATGTAAAAGGGCATATTTTAAAAGAAATTGTAGTTTGTGCAACTAGTGTGGATATGATGGCCATATCGAACGAGGACGAAGTTTGAGCACGACGCCGTAGGCGGAGTGCTCAATCGTTCAAGTGCGATATGGGCAATCTACACGAGTCGAACAGCATATTTTTTCTTCGACCCACTTAAGAAAAAATCCAGAAAATAAAAATTTCTATAAACTGTAATATAACTTTAAATTAAAAATTTAACAATTCAATTTTATGTTTCCACCAATTTTTTTGTGGTAGACGTACGGTTTTTGAATGTCCAATTTGTATAATGCTACGGTTTCCCTTTTTAAATATACGATGATGTTATAAGTAGATGTTGCCAGTTGGACTCCCTCATGAAGGGTACCGTACCATTATCTATAATAATGAATATTCTGCTAAATATTTCAAACGTCCACCTGTTGTCGTTATTGATATCAAGCAGAATAATTATTTAAAGATAAAATTAACAATTAAAAAAAATTTCCTCACGGGGAATCGAACCCGGGTCTACCGCGTGAGAGAGTCTGGTTTGCTCACTACTCGACCACCGAGGAATATGCATATTGTTTATCTATAACGTCAGATGTATTACATAATTTTATAAAATCTGAGGTCCCCTCAAATACCCATTTTATTCTGTTTTAAGTATTTGTTGTTAATTTGTACGGATTATCTCATATAATATTTTGGCATTTTCGCAGCTCGAGCGCAAAAGTATAACTTCACGCACTTGTATCATAAATAACTAATGTGCCAATCAACTTTATGATAAGATTTTTATTTTTATGTATAATTAATACTACTGTATATTTTTGTTAAATGAAGTTTCATATCCAGCGTAAAATAAATTCTCATATTAATATGTGCATTTATTTATTGATTCAAAAAATTTTTGCTTAAAAGGAATTAAAGTTCCTACCGTGTGTCCCGCGACACGTTCTACCTTTTTTGTCCTAATTCTGTATTTTTCAAAACCATTTTTGAATTCAAAATCGGAGTATCAATAACGCATCCAGAACTATTATTGAAAAATTGAATTTGCAATTGCAACAAAAGTAATAGTACCATGGTACCTCTTGCTTTCTACAAAGTTTCAACTTAACAGCTTGAAAAACGACGAACATATAAGTTGTTGAAAAAATGACGAATTTTGCAGTTTTTCCAAAGTTTCTTTCCTTCTAATTATCCAATCACTTTGTAGTATAATGTGTTACATTCGTATTTGAATTATCTACAATTAGTCTCGAGACACCATTACGAGTACTTGATAAATTCTCGTGTTATTACCAAAAAACTAATACAACAACATTTGCGAGTCAAAAATATATCACATACATACTATGTAATGACTTTTATTCACAACCCTAGATGTAATGCTGTCATTACTAACGTCATTGAAGGTTGGAAACTGTCATATTACAAACCTTTACTTCGCGCCCTGACTTCTTGCCCTCATCTCCTGCCCTCTAAAATAATGTTATCGTTACCTAATATTATCTATTTTAGATGAATATTTTGTATATTGAAAATATATCACATTGATAGATATTTTAATACCTATTTCTGGAGGGGTACAATCCATCAATTCCTCATCGGATGACATTTTTCTTAATTTATTATTCCCGAGCTTAATATCAATTCGACTTTATCTGACATTTATTCATATTGGTGACAGTAGTTGTCAAATGTAATATTTCAGGTGTTGAATAGATGAGGCTTTTACTTGATGTTGATCCATAGTATATATACAATATTGTATTATAATGTAGATTTAACAAAATAAAATTGTTTGATTTCATAATTTATTTCAGTTGTGTTCAGAACGAAACAAAGATTTATTGATTTCGATCGGGATATGATGGTTGTAAATAAGTATACAAACCTCGGTAGGAAGTTTCATTCCGGTCTCGAAACAATAACTAACTAATCTCTCGGCAGTAATGAAACTCTTTCAGCGTCGGTGTATAATACACTATTACATAATGGCACAGTCCTACTAGGATTTTAGTCCAGTAAATGAAGGAGGAAAAAAAGGCAAAGTTAACATTAATGACGCCCTGTTTTCATCTTCCGGTTGGAAGTTGCATTTGGTACATCAATAAACATGAGACAAAGTTCTGCATGAAAACGCGTGCGAGGGCGGAGAAAATGGCCCCAAAAGACCAGGAAAATAGGTTTTCAGCCAATATCTCCTAAAATATGGCAGTTAGAGATTTTCGGTTCAAATAAAAATTGAAGTTCAGGTCATTTTCTACAAAAATGGTGCTCATGATTTTTTTCGCAACATTAATATTTTCTGCAAAAAAATCGGGTTGAAATACCGGAAATTTTGAGACTTGTGACATATGCATGTTTTGTACAAAATTTAAGCTGGGGGTGTTGGAAATCCATTATTTTCAATGTTTTGGATTGTGGAAACCAATTGTAGATGGCGCCACCACATTTTACAGATTGGGAAAATCCTCGGTGCCATAAATGAGAAACCCTGTAACCAGACACTTTTGATGGATATTTATGTTTCCGAGGGTCTTGTTTTCCTCTCAGATGAGGCTTCAAGATATACCTATTAGGAAAACGGGCTATAAGATTAATTCTAGCGAGATGGACCTCATCAGTGTACCTGAATCTAGCAACAATCAGCTTTGCACATGTGGCAAAAAACTGAAGTTCATTGGGCTTTTGGTAGGGAAAACTGAAAAAGCCTCGAGAGTGAAGAATATTTACCCATAATACTCAGCAACAATTTCTTGCAGATTCTCCGCAAATTTTTGCAAATTTTTTGCAAACAGACTGATTGAGGTTTTTGGAATAACGAGTTATAAACGTTCTCCATGTTTCATTTATCATGGAAAAATATATTTTTCTTTATTTATTTATTTATTTATCAACGGGAGAACCCAATATGATGATAGCGTTATAGCGTATACATTTAGATATACTGGTTTTTCACCGGGGTATCAAAGGTATGACTTATATACATCGATGGTAAGCTGGGAATTCCCCTGTTACACTAGTTAAGGTGTTAAAATGTTAGAAATAAAGAGCAGAGAGAAAAAAAACCACCAAAAAGTGCGTTTTTTCCTTGAGCCCGCGTTTTCTAATTTTATTGAAAAATGGACGACTTCATCAAAAAAAGTAATTGCACAATCGAAAGGTAGACATTCTTAGCTTTCAAATGATGTATCATAGAGACCAATAGGATCATGTATAAATTTGTAATTGATGGTGTTCACAAAATTTCCCCGCGATCCAAAAACAGCAAAAATTTGGGATGCAATAAACAACGATTAAATGAAAATTGAAAAAAATTAGGATATACAAATTTCAGGGATGACAAAGGACCTTATGAGGACCCATAATCAAGAAAATTTTGAGTAAATTACTGCAATATAAAAAAATAGGAACAAATTCCTGGCGAGGTCAAAATTGCCCGGGAGTAGAAAGTTTGACCCGTGTTCCGATGTGGCCAAAAGAGTCAAGCGTGACTCAATTCACAGGGTATGATAGCAGCAGAATTCCTCTTTCACATGAATTTTGAATTATGAGAAAATATACTTTTTTCACAAAGTTATTGAATAATTTGTCCCCCCGCTGATGTGTAAATACACGGACTGTGCTCTCCGGCATACAGCACAGAAGCTCATTATTTGAGGTGCGCTTGGTGCCGTTTTTCTCGAAGCCGGTCAAATTTTCGAGAAAAATCATGGGGACCAGTTTTTGTAGAAAATTAACTGAACTTTAATTTTTATCCGAAACAAAAATCTCTAACTGCCATATTTTAGGAGATATTGACTGAAAACCCATTTTCTTGGTCTTTTGAGGCCATTTTCTCCGCCCTCGCACGCGTTTTTATGCAGAACTTTGTCTCATGTTTAATGAGGTACCAAATGCAACTTCCAACCGAAAGATGAAAATAGGGCGTAATTAATATTAACTTTTTTCCTTTATTTACTGGAATATTTTTGTCATAAAAATTTACCTACAGCTAGGCCCAATTATTACTTGATACAGAGAAACTTCAATTTCGAATGAATTCACTTTGTAGAATGTTATAAATGAAACGAACTGTTTCTAATGAATTCCTTTATTTAATGAAGAAATTACGTACAGATAACTCCCATCACGCAAAACATTCATTAAGAGCTAAGACAGAACTGCATGCAGTACATATTTGTGATAAGAAACAAGAAGTTCCTTGAACAATTAGAAACTAGGACACACTTGAGAGATCACAATAATATATGAAATCGTCCATGAACAGAAATAACTCTAGGAAGCTCTTCACTTCACTTTAGTAACAATTGTAAGTATCCACAGATATAGTTTTCTATATGATTGCACAGTTATATTTATCTTAAAAAGATATCCAGGGAAGGGTAGGGGCACTCTGAACGCGCGATGGTGCTGCTACCTTGAGAGTCCCGTCAGTACTAAAACTGCTAATTGAATGAGAACTGTAACGCCGTTAGTAATAATTGCAGATACATACTTCCACATATTTGAGCGCTGATATCCGAACCTAACAACTGCAGACCATTGTTTTAAGTCGTGTATCTTGAGTGTGTCTTGAGCTAGTCAATTTTTTTGTTTTAAAAAACTGTTTTGCTTATTTGTGTGTGTGTTGAGTATTTATATTTGGTTTTTATTGTTTATAGTGGGACTTTTATTTTACGAGACAATGTCGAGAATATGTATTGTGAAATATTGTAATGTGAGGTGCTTTATTTTTATAAAAAAAAACATGTTCCATAAAATTAAAACTGACAGAATATTGAAGTAATTATTTTTCTATGCAGCTTTGATTTTCCCTGACATGAAAAACAACGTTAAGTGTGGCTGGAAAAAAGTTTAGTAAAAATATACTTACCCAGTTTACTACATTGTTGTTGAACTCCTAACATTTATTTATCGTCATGTTTGTCATTGAAATGTGTAAAAAAACGTTTTATTCATTGTATACTTTTTCGTATTCAATAAAATATATAAACTTGAGGATTATTGCTTAATTTTTCCCACTTTAGGCATTATAACATTATATATGGTTCATTTTTTGAAATTTCATTTAATTTAACTTGACTAATTGATTGTTATTATTGTGATATCAATCTAATGTTGAGTAACTTCAAATGAAGTATCCAAAAATGGACCATAAATGCCATTTTGCAATGAAAATAAATTACAGTGATTTTAAATACGGGCTAATAATACCAAAAATTGAATATTTGAAATATATTATCTTCTCCTTTCTTTCCTCAATGAGATCTAAACGATTTATTGTGCCCCCTCACTTCTACTTGGTTTCTGTAGTCTCAGAGTCTCAGAAACTAGTACCTCCTTTAGCCATATTTCCCGGAGGAATTTAAGGATATCTGAAGGCTTCAACTTAGGTAAATGTTCCTCTTCTGTCCAGTAATCTCCTAGGTGCTGAGCTCTAGGATTCTGAAGTGCTGTGCAGTTGGAAAGTATGTGGATGCAGGTTTCGCCTTTCATGCCACAAAATTTCCATTCTTCTTTCTTCACTATTTTGAGCTTTTTCGGGTGCTCATTCAGGCGAGAATATCCCGTTAGGATCCCTGTTAAAACTCTCAGCGCAGCTTTACTGTGTCTTATGCATTCCTTTGATCTCAACAGGTTGTAGTCACCCAGAAGAATCTTTGATTGTATAAGCCCTACTAGATCTTTCCAAAGGTCAGATCTCTTTTTCTCGGCTTTACCTATTTCTTCCAATATTACACTGAGGCTGATTCCGCAAAAGGGTTCAGGCCCCCAGAAGGTATTTCAGTCCCTCTCATTGCCTCTTTCTATTTATACATATTGAGGCAATTTATTATATTTTCAATGGTTTGAATTTAATATGAAATTAAACCAAAAAATTAAATATCTTCTGTAGTTCCGACGTATGTTCCTCGTGGCTTTACTTATTCTTTTTTTTATTTTTTGGGAATCAAACCACAATAAAACGCTTTTATATTTTTTTCATGAACATATAAGGGCATAATATTGTGGTTTGATTCCCAAAAAAAGGGAAAAAGAAAAAAGTAGCATTATCTTTCAAAACAAAAATGACGGCACTAAAGTGTCTTTTCCTACGATCACATAGGAAAGTGACATATATCGCACTGTCTAGTTCTATGGAAAGTGGCCTTTATTCATACGCGTACGGAAAAAAAAACTTATCCGTACGTGTACGGATAAAAAAGCTGTCAAATGAATTTTTATTAAGATTGACCACTGGCAAGCTGTCAAATATATAATTTTTCATTAGATTCACCTATGTAATATCTAAATTTGAAGCGATCTATTTGAAAAGAGAAATTTTTGTCATTTTTTTGATTAAAAAAATTTTGCGAGGTCGAGGATCGAACCCGCGTACTCTTCGTCAAAAGTCTGATGTTGTACCAACTAATCCAAACCACCTGTTATAATAATTGGAAAATGTAATCATCTTGGAAGGTATTCATGATAAGTATGCATGAGGTATGATGAACAATAATAATTTCACTTCAAATTTCTATAATTATCCAACAAATTAATAATTGTAATAACCTACCTACATTATATAGTTAAACTACTTGAATTTTTGTCACTATTGATAGTTATTATTAATTTAGAAATCAATTATGTTGACTTTAATTGTAACATTTTGTGTATTAATATGTCAGATGTTGATTACACATTATTTGGTGAAATTATCACGTGATCGTAGGAAAATTACTGTACATTACTCGTGCGAAAGTGATTTTTCACACTCGTGTGATTGTCGCACTCGGCTCATGCCTCGTGCTACAATATTTCCCACTCGTGTGAAAAATGTCACTTTCCGCACACGTTATGTAATATACTATTTCCTTCCTAGTCACACAAAAAGCTATTTTATCACAGTTGGGGAATAAAACTGTTAATATTTTCCCAAGTAAACGTTGAGTTACAATCCAACTTTACAATCATCAATTATATTTTTGTAATTTTCAAACCATCTTGTAAAACGCATTTGTTATTTTTTTGTTTTATACACACAGCATCCTGACATCCCAAGATATATAATTATTTTCGGTGTGATTTAAATTGTTGCGTAATGGTTGCTTATGGAAATTAGACTATTAATATTTAAATGGCCTGCGTACTTTGATTTATTGAGCGGCTATTGCTTGAGAACTTCATTCGGGTTGATTAAATAGTTTTTTTTTCTTGTTCAGGTTCCGGACAGGCCATGAATCTTTTTTTTCAGTCCCATCTCACATAATGAGTAAATGTATATTTCGTATGTAGTTATCTTAATCTTAAAATCAATACCGTTTATTATAATGGAATGACGTTCACGCATACATTAAAATGCGTTTTAAAAATCCACTTTTTCTGTGATAACTACTATAGTCAAAAGCGCTCTTATCATGCGGGTTCAAGGGTCACTAACCATATGTATCGAATCAGAAAACACAGAGGTTACCAAAATGTGAGATTACAAATTCACCCGGAGAAAATAATGATGGTTGATCTTTCCTGCACACTGATTGACGAATTCCCACTTTTTCATTCATTCTCGAAATAATCTATCAGATTAAGCACCTTTTTATCGCTTGAGGATGCAAAATACCGAAAAATTGCTTCTTACCATTCATTTTGTCACTTTGACATTTAAATAAAAACTTCGCTGGTGAAAGACTTTTTAGAATCGCTGAAAACTAAATACATATTCTTTTCTCTCCCGTCAAAATTGCACAAGTCTGTCTTATTCATCTTACGGATTTTATTTGGAAGTTATGATTAAACGCAATAAAAGAAAACAAAAACGGTGAGTATGTCTTTGTAGAATCGTACGATGGAACATGGAACTCTCATCTACACAGCAGAGCAAAAAGAGCATATGTGGCATATGAGCAGTGTCGGAGGACAGTGGGACGCACATGGGGTCTGTCGCCCCGTGTGGTCACCTGGATCTATACTGCAATAATAAGACCCATGTTAACGTATGGAGCAACTGCATGGGGACCGAAGGTTCTACAAGCAACGGCCATCCAAAAATTATATCAAATACAGCGAATGGCTTGTTTGAACATCACAGGAGCCATGAGAACAACACCAACTGCAGCAATGGAACTAATTACTGGTCTGACCCCTCTGGACCTACACGTCAAGGAGGTTGCGTTAATGGCCATGGTACGATTGCGCACGGCTGGTGTAAGCCCCGGAGTAGGAATGGGCCAATTGAGGTTGAGCCTATGGAAGGAAGCGCTCACTGCGCTACCTCTCCTGCAGGCAGCCAACGATGCAATTGAACCCAGAGCCAGACGATGCAAATGCAATACGCATATATACAGATGGTTCAAAAATGAAAGAAGGCTCAGGCTGTGGAGTTTACTCGAGAGCACTGAGCCTCAAGATTAAGTGGGGAATGGCAAACAATACCAGCGTGGTTCAAACAGAACTGGCTGGTATCTCAATTGCCACAAAAGAACTAACCAGAAGAGGAATTTCTGGCAAAAACATAATAATCTGCACTGATAGTAGACCAGCCCTATTAGCCTTGAACAGACAACATGTTATATCGAGGCTTGTACTAGAGTACCACCAAGATTTAGCTGACATCTCGGCAGATAACAACATTATCCTGAGGTGGGTTAAAGGGCACGACAGGAGTAAAGGAAATCGCATTGCTGATTCTTTATCCAGGGAAGCCGCTGGACTAAAAATTCTAGGACCCAGTGACACCTACGGCCTAACGACTTCGACAATTGCGGATCTAGCCAAACGTTACACCCATGCTCAATCCCTTAAGAGATGGGATGGAATCAAAGGATGTAGTTTTGCCAGGATCACCCTGGGCGACCCTCGGAAGCTGGCGCCGAAGAAATATTTGGCGATGACCAGGAAAAACCTACGTTTAACAGTAGGATTTCTGACTGGTCACTGTCAACTTGTAACGAGTTATTTTGTTGTTATAGATACAGGGTTAATTTTCAACACTTTAAATATATTATAACTCGTTACTTAAATTCAAACTCTCTTTTCTTTTATTGATTTTTATTTATTGTTAGGTATACTGTTGTTTTGTATATTTTTTTTAGTATAAGACCGGAGGTACGTAAATGAATTCTATCATGAAATTTAGTAGTTTCTAAAGTTAAAATTTTTTTCAATCGATAGGGACATTTGGTATATATACCATTTATTTAATTTCAAAATACGTCTGGTATATGACAAATTTTTTGTGATATCTAAATTTTACTAGCGACAATGAGGATATAAATAGCAGGAGAATTGATTTGGAGAGACAGAGACCGACCGCTGATTCACCTTTTACCTTTTACCTTTACCTTTACCGTTGACCGTTGCTAATTTTTGTACGTAAAGTGTGTGTCCCAAGTTTGTGTTATTCCGATCCGGTTACCGGCATATATTGTCAATTAAAGACAGTAATTCTTTTTTAAAGTTGTGACAAAAGTGAACTACGATACCGAAACCGACGTAAGAAGGTAAACATATTTTTATCACCGTTTATTTGAAAATTTTCGTACCTCCGTAAAATAGAAAAGTTTGATATTTTCATGGAAATTTCCGTACTGGTTATTTTTTTGTTGTTGTTAGAAAAGTTGTTTTGTTTGAGAATAGGATAAATAAATGTAACGTTGTTTTAGAAAATGTGTTTTTGATTTCAATTGCGAAGTTAATTGGTTTTAATTATTCGCCGGGTTTATATTAAGTTCACATTTTATTTTTTTTCACAAGTCATTAATATACAATTAAGATTTATATGAATTGGTGCATCTTAATTATATTCAGGATCTTTTGTTTCTACACTGTGTGTCAAAATTAGTGGTACCTTTTATAGTTTTTTTTGAGATTGCCGGTTTTATTTTAGATTCAAGGGATAATCAGATTTGGAAGTGGCCTGGCCATAATTTATTTGATTACCTGGCAGATTTAAATCGTTGATTTTCCAGTTCCGTGGTACCTTTCTGATATAATTTTTTTTCTTAACAATAGTTTGCCGGTTTTCTTTAGATTCAAGGGATA
>CAJUYG010005667.1:0-13464 GCA_910591675.1 Galerucella calmariensis
ATAAATTAACTGACGAGCACGTTATACCAAATGAATTGAAAAAAAAATGAAGTGAAAAATTGTACTCAAGTTATGAGCCACACTGTAGGAAGTGCCATGTACATAATGGCTAAAGTCAGCCAAAGTCTTTCTAAGGATTCTGAGTTTCATCTCGACTCTAAAGCTGGTGATACGGCCGACTTATTTTTATTTTTTGATAAACTGTTTGACAGTATCAATGGCTCTTCCATCCATCCTCCTCCCGGAAAGCAATCACGTTGCACGGCATCAAAAAAGTCTGGACACCTTCCATTTTGGGATTCATGTATCCCTATTTTAGAATCCATGTGCTTCATTTCCTAGACTGATGCTGAAAAAAGATTATATGCCCTATCCTTAAATAATTGGATCTTTCCATTAAAAGGATTGAAATATATTGTGGAGCAACTTTTAAAAACAGATCTCAAGCATGTTTCACCAAGATGTTTCAATCAGGATCCAGTTGAGAATTTGTATTTCTCATTGAGAAGCCATGGCGGAAGAAACATAAATCCTAATTGTGCATATTTTGTTTCCTCTATGATATCTCCCTCAATTAATAACTTTGTTGCTACCCATTCGGCAGCCTCAAATTGTGATGAGGATGAGTCAAGTGGCATCCTTGATACCTTGCGAGATTTTATTCGGCAAGAAGGGAATAAAAATCAATTGGAAACTTCACTTGTTCCTCTACCTATTCTGTTAGAATTTGATAGATTTAAACTAAGATTTGTACAATATTATGCAGCTGCCTACGTTGCTGGATATGTGGCAAAAAAAGTTCTACCCAGCAAATGTTCATTGTGCTACAGAAAAATATGTACAGATAAAAACATTCCTCAAAATAGTTCAATACAAGGCAGAGAATATGAAGGTAGTAAATTGATTCGGCCTTCTAGTATTTTCTGTTTTCTATTCAAAACAGTTACTGAGGTTGTTTTGAACCATTCACCAAGTATAATTACAGTTTATGGCATAAAATCTAAACTTAATTCGCATGTTCGAAGAACATGTCTAGAAGATATTTCTACACTGTTTTGCGACAGTCATACAAACAGTGTGGAAACATTTCTAAACATGTCTATCAATGTTATTTTTTTCATGTACATGAAAACATTAAATAAGATTTTGTCTGGCAAAGATTTAAGGAGATCCACTCAGGATCCAATAGCGCGTTTGGCTGCCAAAAAATATGGGAAAAATTGAAACGTTAATCTTTTATTTTCAGGTTAATAAATAACCGGATATTTCTCAAATTTATATTTCGAAATTTTGAATTAAATTATCTATATTATAGCAACTTATCGTAGTAATTTCAAAATTATGTCATTTTTATATATTGTAAGCTACAATTATTTTAATTTCGGTTAGGTTAGATATTTGTATCTTTGTTAATTATATAAATGGTTAATATACCCATGTTCTGAAATATTCGTTTTCATTTTTTCACTATCTCGTTTTTTTTATTGGGAATATGCCACAAACATCCTACAGAAGATATTTTTTCGCTAACTCAGGTGGTCTATTCTCGAAAAGTGACAACTTTTGTCGCAAGCGATATTGTACATTTTTGTATAATTCTTGATTGACAAAAAATGTCACTTTTTGAGAATAGACCTAAGGTACAAGAAAACTACATAACTAATTTAATTTTCCCGGGTGAGGATACTTGAAAATTCACAGAATACTGTTCTTGAAGACACAATAATATATTTGAGATATTCCAATTGATGGCGCTCGGCACACAATTCTTCTTAGGAAGTAGGGAGATGGCTTTCTCTAACCCTTTTTTATCTCTGATCAAACCAAAGTGCAACTGGTGAATTTGCGAATAACATTATTTATTATACAGAGCTTATATTTTTACGGCTTTTCGGACAATTGAACATTAATTTTTTTTATAGTTTATAAGCATTTTTTTGCAATGGATACCATTAAAAAGAAGAAAACGGGTAGTGTGTGTGAACCAATGAATATTTTGTATGAGACTATTGTTCCATCCACTCATCAGCTTTACGATATTTGAGGAAAAACATTTAACACGTTCAAGTCATTTCAAAACTTATGCTACCCACGCCTATGGAAAAGTAAAATGAATCGTTAAGCGATCCGTTCAAGGTCATCAAATGCTCTGGCAATTTATAAATGAAATTTATAATCGTAATACTACTGGTTCGTTCCTATACTGTGCTAGTGACCATATACCAAGATAACAATGTTGCCATGTTCTGGACGCAATAACATTCTACGTTCGTAAAATGTATTCATGTGCCCGTATATCATTTTAACTAATCAACTAATAGTTCAAATTTTTATCTATAACACTAGTATTGCGTCCACCAATATATAATAATTCAGTAAAATCCTAGACATCTCACTAGATGGTGCCAAATTTACTGAAGTAATGGATATCTAGGAACTTTGGTCAGCTGTTCGTGATGAAATTTTGGATAAAACTTGGCGGGAATTAACAAATACGTCCGAAATTCGGACGCAATAGTTTGAAGGAAGCAATAGTGTATGTTTTGGGGGAGTTGACGGACGTAACAATGATAGGAGTTTGTGTATGTATTATATATATATACGCAACATATCCTTCATCGTAGGCAATGTCCAGAGCTTCTTGTAGGGTTATACCACAAAAATAACATATTTGGTATATTATCACTCACATGTGAGTAACCGCCCAAAGCGCCCATATGGGAACATCAATGTTCATACAAAAAAATAATAGGTCTAATAATTTTTTTCAGCAGATCTATCAATGCTGATAAATACTATTATGTATGTATATTTTAAAACACAGATTGTTATTTGAGCAAAATTAAAAATACCTACATTAACAGTAATACTTACACAAAGGTGATGTCCATGTTTATCAATGAAATTAATTTTCTACCCATTAATTCATTTTTATTTTACAATTTTTGAAAATTATTGAAACATATTGAGCAAGTATACTTTTTATAACCGTTAAATAAAATATAAATGAGAAGTTATTTTTCGATTTTTAGTTCGATTTCCTATTAAAGCGTGTTTTTTCAGTTTTTATAAACTATTTTTCTTTTGTACTTTTTATTATCGAGCCTGACTTGTGTAAACAATTAATTTCATGTACATTTATTATAGATGTACTTTAGTATTTCAAAGCAGCTGCGCTACTGATTTAATTAATTTTAATTATTAGACCTGCACTTTAATTCCAAAGAGAACAAAGAAACATTGCAGTCTATTTCTATTAATGCAACTCTCCATCCCCTCTTTCTACGAACTCTTTCTTGTGAAAGATATAATTTCCAATGACATAAATCGCAAAGTAGTCACTCGGTTATTGCACTGTTGGTGTACTGAAGATGGTGAGTGTTTTGTTTTCCAATGATTTTTATCATTGTAGTTATTATTTAATAATTAATCAAAGGTATCAACTGATAGTACTTTGAACTAACTTGAATGTGCAAATTGTCCGTTTTTTGAAAAATATTTTTGCCAGAGCCCGAAATAAATCATTTGGAAGCAAATTATGATTATTAGTTTAATGAGGCATATGGGCATATAATCAATGAACGTCTGCTTCGGATCATAGGTGGTAACAAATATTTAGCAGGGCATAGGTACAACCACATCAAGAAAGTACAGAAAAGTAACTCAAAGGTATTATTGCAGTTAGTATATTGAAATCGAATTGTGATCTCGAAGAGTCGGTACTCAAGCCACTCAAATATTGGACGTACTTTTCAAGCCGATACATTTCATGAATTTGTTTTTTTATCAGAATCTCATGAAGAGCGCTGGTTACACAGTTTGTACCTAGTATTTAACATAACTTTTTCAAATCTCCTAAAAAAATTGATACTGTATACCGTTTTCGGAATTTTTTTTCATGAAGTAATAACCGATGATGGTATGGAGTTATGATTAGGTAATTGATTATTATTATTATGAATTAGTATGCATTATGTGGTATGAGAATTTTTTGTCTCGTAAATGAGACCTAATCGATGGAATGGATTCGTTGAAAAATGAGAATGATGGCATTCCAATCTTTACATTCTACCTGGATCTTTAAATGGTGACATGTACCTGTATTTTCCAAGCAAGCACCTTCAGCTATATTCCAATTGAATGTGAAGCAATTTTGAACTCTGGTCAATCTTCATTTATGACATCTGAATTATATTATGTTGACGATTATTGAATCGAAAAATATTCATCATAATATACCTGATTACTCTACGTAGTAGCGTATTTATTGAGATTTATAAGTAATACCCATATCAAGGAAGAAAATAGAATCATAGGTCCTCCAAAAATTGAAAAAAATCAATCATACTTTGATTCGAATAGGGATTTCGAATAATTATAATAGGGGGTAGACTATCAAAATATAGTTTATCAGCTGATGCTTAATTCATGTAATTCGGGACTCGCTGCAACAAAGGTCTTGGTATTGCTAGCATTATCAAAATAAATGTCACTATATAAACCCTGCCCAGCAATAAATATTTTGAAAATACTTAATAATCCTTCTATAGTTAGTTCGTAATCATGCTCCATGTGTACAGCCTTTGTTGCCAAAAAAATAAAGTACATAAAATATGTGAGATTTTATATACTTTTTATCCATAAGGCTATATGAATAAGGTCTACGCTAACTTCAGCAAAAACGGGTGAAATGTTGACTTTATTTAATGGTAAATTCCCAATTTTTTGAACAAAATCTAACTTTTTTGCTCTGAAGCAAATCACCCTTCAGCTTAAAATTGATCTTACTGTACGGCGACCGCAAATGGTCCAAAATTCAGCTGTCACTGTTAATAATTGATCTTGTTAAGGGGGACGATTTAACTATGTCTGATCGTAAACCACGAAACATGGTGAATATTTTAGGTTGACATTACTGCTGGACTAGTTTTTATGACAATTATTTAATATAACAAAATCGTATGTAATAATCGCAACCAAACATAGTTCACAGCATAGCTCGACAAGATCAGCACTAGACTGAACAATTGCGATTTACAACTCCATTCTCCTTAGAATACGAGTTTCTCATGTAACTGCTCACCATGCAAAAATATCCAGTTCAAATCCCAAATCCTAATCGGATTAGTTGAGAAGTTAAATTTGTTTGGTGAAATGAATATGTGTGACACATAATTAATTTTTTCCTATACCGGGTTTCCCAAGTTATCGTTTACAGGCAATACTCTCGCTTATTCGACAAGAAAATCAATAAATGAAATAACTGCATTGAATGGCATAAAAGTACCTTCCTAATGACTTTTGAAAATATATTCTACATTTGACATCCCGTTGGTAGCTACCCCGCACATTTTATTTTCAAATGGCACCCCCTGTATATTGTCATTGAAAAATGGCGTGTCGTTCTATTTGGAATACAACGATTATTTTTCCATTCAACAATAGCAAAAGCATCAGTATTCCATGAAGTATCAATTCCAACTAAAATACCTCTGATGCAATTCAAAAAACGAACAAAAAATTACTGCTGTGCTGGAAATTATTTTCTGCGGAATCCATGCAAGCTGCTTAATGTGTTGAGAGCTTTCTTGTGAATCATGCTTAACGAATGCGTTCTTTTAGATCATCTAAATCATAAAATATTACTTCGACCTAGAATTGTAATCATGTATCAGAGCTAAACATAAGAGAATATTTGGCAAACTTTTGTTGACGCAATATTTTGCGAAATATTATCCGTCACAATTCACATTTTTTAATAAACAGCTGCATTCTGTGTTATTTTGGTGAAGCCAATTTATTTAGGAAAAAAATTCTCCCACAATTTTATACTTAAAATTCCCGCTGAAATTCATAGTTCCTGCGGCTAAACTTCAGATAGCTTTTAACACAGTAGTCACTGCTGACAACGTAAGATTGAGCTATTCTATGATTTAGAGGATCTTAAAGAACGCATTCGTGAATCATCGTGAATAGCGTTACACCAGCTATGATTCAGACGGGGCCGGCCCAACAACACTTTTAACACGTTTTGCGGCTTGCATGCATTTTGCAGGAAATAATTTTGAACACTTGCTATAATTTTTTGGTCGTTTTTTGAATTGCATCAGAGGTATTTTAGTTGAAATTGATACTTAATGAAATATTGATGCTGTGTTTCAAATAGAACGACACGCAATTTTCAATGACAATATACAGTACAAATAAAAAGTGCATTAGGAAGGTATTTCAATGCCATTAAATGCAGTTAACATTCCGTGCATTTTTTTTTAAATTTTTCACTTGCAGTGCAGGAAAATTTTTCACAGAATGTGTAGTTTTCGGGATGAGCTTTCTCAATAAAATTGATACTCTGAAAAGAGAAATGAAATGGTTCAAAGTTTGGAAAATATGTGAATATTGATGGGAAACCACGGGTTAATTGGAAAGTATCAGTACACTTAGGTTTATAAGGATTGTAATTTTTATTCCAGGATGAGCTAGACAAGGAACAGATTTCAAGTGAGTATACATGCATGTTCAAGTTAAATGGCATGATATTACAATGAGCCAATATATTTCCAATCATTGCGTATCTCCCAGACTTCAACTCGATTATTGTCATTCCAAATATACTCATTTATGGAACGTATTTAAATTCAATTAATGTTAATGTTGATGTAAGCTGACAATTGGTCAAATTAATGGAATATTTAATTAATTTTCAACCGCATGATCTCTGTACGTTCGCCAAAGTGAAACAAGGTATTCGGGTTTTGTTTTGTTTGAACGTTTTTCACTCCATCTGCTCTCGTATTGCATTGTTTGTAGGACTCGACTTCGCACATTAAACGGTAACTAGCTCCTGTATAATCGGGCACTGGCTTGACATACCTCACTTTAACACTTGGCATGCTTACTGAGTCTCTGTCTTTTTTGTGTTTTGCCCATTTCGTATTTCCTCACCGTGCAGTGTTGTGTATTTCACTCAACATTTGGCCAACAGCAATATAACGCAAAGCTATATAGGAAGCAGTTGGATCAGAGATTGTGCAGACTGGTGGAAGGGACTAAGGTATTGGACTAGGTTTCATGAAACATCACGAATGGAAAGGTTGTCATAATATTCCCAAGCCGAAAATATTGATTGGTCAAATCTTCCTCTGTACTAAACCCATCGCTTCGTATCCGTTGTGCTCCTATAAATTCATTATACTGTATTTTTTGGCTGGTTGAATTTATTGGTTCCTTGCTGTGAAGTCCATGTACTAGTCTATTAACTTTTTGAACGGACATTTTCAGATACAAGCAAATTATGACATGCTTATTCGCTTATACTATGACAATACCGAGCCTACAGATCCTACAGTTCTCCTCACATCACAAACACCCACATCTTCCAGTTTCACAGCTGATGTGCGAGTGGGAAGAGGAGTAAACTTGTTAGGAGAAAGCACTGTGTATGTTTTTCCAGCATCGTATTCAGTTTATGCTTTTTAAGTTTCTGATAAACCTAAAAGTGATTACAATGTACATACAAAGTTTTTAGTATTCTGTGACGATTTTAATTTGTATCCAGACAGCCAAGGTCAGTTATTCATCACCTGAAAATAGGAATGATGCTATTTTATCGTTAGTACACATTTGTATTTAACTTCAATAGAAATATTAGGGCCAATCTGGAGTATTAGAGCTAAATCCCAATTCAGGGTTACCATGGCTTAGGACTAACATCTTATGCTTAACAACAAGCGCTCTCATAAACTATTAACCATTTCAGTGCTGAAGTCGACTTTTGATGCGTTTGATGTCGACAGAAAGGGATATATTGAAGCAGATATGATTGGTACTATAATGGAAATGTTAGGAACTGGAGTTGTGGCAGACGACTTAGACGTAAGTACAAACTATCATCACTTAGATTCACAAAATATAAGTCAGACCTAATGTTAAACGGTTACATTCTTCGTATAGGATGGCACGTGAATTATTAGGACACTCCATTTCGAGCCCAGTTGATCAATATTATTAATTTTTTCAAAATTATTAGGCAGTATAGTATTCAAGGAGCGCATTAGGCTAATGCGTCAATCAATGTTCTCTGATTACTCCAATTCTTCTTCAAAAATACTTGCATGCTTCTGAATCTTGCTAGTAATGAGATGTTCATTCTCACAATATGTAATGAAACCATGCTTCAAGGACTCATCACAACTTTAAACTTAATTGTTTATTTCAGAAAATAATTGAAGAAATTGATGAAGATGGTAATGGGGAAGTGAGCTTTGAAGAATTCGCAAAATTAGCTGCCCATTTTTTAGTTGAAGAAGATGAGGATACAGAAGCAATCCAGCTTGAATTGAAGGGAGCATTTCGACTCTATGACAGAGACGGTAAATACAAGCTTCACCCAAATTATTGCAATTGGAAAAAAGTATAAACCATTATTTTAGAATGATACACATCATTCTACAAAACGTGTTCCAGCAGGAAAGTGTCATTTTCAATAACCTTAATGGTCATGTTAAGATAGGGTTTCCAGTAGGTATAATGTGTAAAACTTTGTTGAGGCGGATTTCCGCTCATACACAGAACAGCGCTCTCGCAGAACTTCATGGTCGTGGAAACTTGTCCCAACACTATCGTTCGCAGCCTTTTTTCCGTTTCTGGTGATTGTTGTCGGTTATCTAGGATGTAGCTAGTGCAGGATATTGCCTCTGTAAGATGCTCTTCTCCCAAACCCATGAAGGCTGCCTATCCAGTTCACACTAGAGCAATTTGCATCCGTTATAACCAGATAGCCTGGTTTGTGTGTCTTTCGCAAAACGTACTTGTAGTCACGCAAGGGGATTTTATCAAGGCCTCATTCAATTACTTCTTCTTTATCTCAAATAGGATTGTGTATTTATGTAATCTCCCATATTATGAATATTCTATTGGATAATTAGCAGCTGAAAACTGATAGTTAATATATATTTCTTAATTATTTTTTATCAATATTCTCGTGTATGTCATTGAAATTTTGGAAATTTATTCACAGGAAATGGATTTATAACCATTGAAGTATTAAGGGAGATTCTTCGAGAATTGGATGAAAAGTTAACAGAGGACGATTTAGATAATATGATTGACGAAATAGACACCGACGGATCTGGTACGGTAGATTGGGATGGTACGTACTCATGTGAAAGTAGACCTTACTGTGATGGTATTGCAAGTATTCCAAACCAAAGACGAGCCAGTTGAACTGTTGCTCAATTCATTTCATTGATATTCTCAAATGAGATTGACGGCCACTCGCCACGGTTGATAATAAAAGTTTCACTTGGTGACGTGACATTTGAAGTTCACCCTAAATCAGTTGGTTTGCAAAAGTACTCTTCATAGACTACTGAACTGAGTGTAAATTACACTTGGAAACGCAGAAACGTTGCCAATATTTATTTTCAAGGTCATATATACTTCCATTCCTCCGTCTCTAATTATGTCCTCCACTCATCAAAAGTATTGCAATATATTTGATGTAATTATTTTTTTTATGATGCAAACGGTAGCGACCATCAATTTTAGCAACTTGGTACGGAAACAGAGAGTTGTTCACCACAAATTTCTCTCCCTTTATGTATACATTTCAAAAAGACTCAAACTGCACATTTGAGGAAATCATGCTTCAATAGGGGCTGGTGCAAGAACATGGGAATAGTTTAGAAAAGAAGGACACGTGCATGGCATGAGGTCTGTATTATTTTCAATGCGACATTCACTGACAGGATTTTTAGAATAGAGAGACTATTTTATATACCAAATAAAATGCAAATTGATAAAAGAAGTTTTAAAAAGATCAGGTTCATCTACACAAAATCGAAGACCCAGCTAAGTATCATTAATCCCAAAGCCGTATATATGTGAGGAGGGCATAGTCAATTATTCGCTCAATTGAGGTTGAGTGACAATTTAAGCTCTATATATAATGTATTGGCTCTGTAGAGCTAACTAGAGCTCATACAGTAGTGCGAATAACTATGCATATTCAAATATTGAGTGAAACCTGTGCAATTGGCCACAAAATATCCTTTATCTGTACATTAAAAGTGGAGATTTACCCACATATAAAAAGCATATGCTATAGTGGAGTCGTGAAATATAATATTTTCAATCGATTACTTTTTTCAAACCAAAGAATGTAATCAAGTTTGGATTAAATCCGATTTCAAATTACGGTGATTGGGATGAAATGTTGTATTGTTTGTAAGTGTTTCAGTCAAGTTTCAACCACTTGAAAAAGTAAGCTTCCATGTGTGGGAAAACGCTATTAATACACTCATAGAATAAATAACAATTTTTTTTTCAGAATTCAAAGCAGTTATGATTGGTTGAAGAATATCTGGTTAGCATAGAGAGCATTTACTTTTTATCACATTTTGTATTTAATATTAATTAACATTTCATTGTTTGAACATGTAAAATAAAGAGCATAAACATAAAGTGATTTTTTCATCCGTTAATCTATATATTGTACACGTATGCATTTTAGACACAGACAAAGTTGAAAATGTTGATGAACATAAAACTAATTAAATATTCGACAAGCGTATCCTACATGTTCTGGAGCCTTTTATTATTTCATATATTACTTTGATTTGTAGCATCAAAATCCACCCTACCTCATGCAGTGGAATTTGGCACTCTCAATACTTTATTGATATGTATGATAAAGGTATATTAATATTGAATTGGACGTTCTCAGCTCTTAATCGGAACGGAAGTAATTAAAAACGTAGGTTAAAGTTGGGAACACCTTGTGAACATCAATTTCCACTTGAAAATACAAATCTTAATTAATTACTTCAAAACCAGTGTAGCCAATTCAATAAATATTAAATAATCAATACAAAAATTGAAGATAATATTGAGTATTCATTTAATTATCTGAAAACTCACATGAATAGAATATTCAATAAAAAACTTGAAAAATAACAAGTAATAATACTCAACACGCCAAATTCAAATCATATAAACGTTAAATATAAGACTAAAGAACTCATATTTAAGGGCTAGGCTGGTTGCAGTTCTTAGCGCGATTGCGGCGATAACTCTAACAGGCTATGGAACTCGTGCACGGAGAGGAAACAGGAATGAGAACTTAAAGTTGAATTGCGGTAAACTTACATAGTCTTGATGGCTGCATAGCTGCGGAAAAAAGAGGAAAACAGTACTAAACTAGAAGAAAACTTCAGGAAATAAATATAACAGATCTGGTGAAAAAAGGAGCTTATGCTATAACACATACAATACGCGAGTTCCACGTGTTGAAATACAACTTAACAGTGGTCTGTTTTATTCCAATCGTTCTGTATATACCAAAAGTGGAAATTATTAAATGAGCAATAATCCTAAATAAGCATCATTACACTAGGAAATAACATGGGGTGTATACAACAATTAACTTGTCAATTAGATTGAGAGAAAATATTAAAATACTATCTCCTCATTGGAAGTTAAAGTGAAGATTTAGTTCCAATGAAAAATTTGGAATTTCTGATATTTAAAAACAAGAATGGAAGAAAAATTTGCTTGGTTAGCTTGCTTACTATACCTATCAAGTTGATCTCTCTGATCATGGCCGTGATTCTTTGATTAGCGCTTTAAAAGGGGGCTCCCACATTGAATCACAACTAGAAATATTAAAAGTGCAATAATAATTGTAAGTGGAGCTTATTTAGAACGGTAACGTGAATTTCATACAATTTGAGAGAACCGGAGTTAGGTTGTATTTGAATATGTATTATATTGAAAGTCTCTACATGAACCAATGTAATTAGTGAGTTTTGCCTATCGATTAGAAATGTATTGTATTTTCCATGGTTATTGAACAAATTAAAAATTATGCAATAACTGTTAAGGCTTTGTGCTTCATCCCACACCTGTTAAATTAAATGAATATCCCGCTATACTGACAACACACTTTGTTCACAACAACATGAAAATCTATTCTCGCGTTTCAACACAAGGATACCAATACACACAGCAAAGGTCACTGATTCCAATATTGAAAATTTCAACTTAATGGGAGTAGTATTCTTGAATTTATTGATTACTTGAAGAATAAATTTGAGTTTCCGTCTATATTGAACTATGAACATAATATTATGATATATTATATAGTCACACATTGGAACGGCCTGTATATTTCCCCAAGTAACACTTATAATAATAATGTCTCTATCATGACATCAGTCCTCTCATTCTCTTCCACCAACACATAAAAATCCATCTTCGTTAAAAATGGCTCAAGTGACCACATATTTTCATCAGACACGTTTTCCAGCCTTAAGCTCACAAATTTCATTCAAAAAATGTTTAAACTGCAAATTCCTAGATTTGATAGCGGATCTAATTTCGTCAACACTTAACTAGCCTTAACACTTAACGTTTTTGTCTCTAGGGTTTTTACAATTTCAAAAAAAATCTGATACAGTACGTACAACGAGTCTGGAATATTTTGAAAACAAATCTTCCCAGAAAATAACGATAGGATTTCAAATATTCTTAACAACACTCGAAGTTACCTTCTCTTGTTCAGGTGAATTCCTCAAATTCAATTTCTTATTAAAATCACGGAAATTCATCAAGGGGTCCAATAACCAAGCAGACCCGTGCCACCATAGTTGAGAATTTGAGATATCGTGGGATTATAAGCTTCGAGTAAGTGGGTCAGCTGCATTATCTGTCGCCTCCACATGACGCCACTGCCATATTGCCAATATACGCAGTGGGCCGAGTACATTTTTTGATTGGGAATATTCTTTTTGTTTTTCGGGCGATGTATTTCCTTTTTGCAGGGCTAATAACCTAACATGTCCTCAACATGACTAAAAATTTGGAAGCAAAAATAATGTAACAGGGTCGGGCTTTTAAAAAAAATTATATAACAGTGCCATTGAGCTCGTTGCAAATGAAAACTGTCTTGGCTAAAATTGTACTCATATGCACTTTCGGTAGATAAAATATCCAGAACACTTCAGTGAAAAGGAAATTTTCCGAAATTACCGGATACGAGAAATACCATTTTTTTATTAAATATCATTTTAACAAATAACACATTCATGAAAACAGTTTAGTAACTTTAAAACTTAGAGTAAAATATTATGAATGTGGTCACCATTATTGTCTACTACTT
This sequence comes from Galerucella calmariensis, assembly GCA_910591675.1. Taxonomy (NCBI): domain Eukaryota; kingdom Metazoa; phylum Arthropoda; class Insecta; order Coleoptera; family Chrysomelidae; genus Galerucella; species Galerucella calmariensis. The sequence goes on from CAJUYG010005667.1 coordinate 13,160, forward strand.
ATTGGAGTCGTCTGCGCCATAAATTGATAGCCCCATTTATTGTAGGTACCCTGTTCAAAATTGTTCCAAACAAACTGCATTCTTTCTTTGAGCTGCTCGATTGTTTTAAATTGTTGTCCGTCATAGAAATTTTGATAGAAAATTCCCCAAATTGAATGATCAACCGGATTCAATTCTGGGCTGTTAGGTGGAACATTCATAATATTTTTCTCTAAGTTTTAAAGTTACTAAACTGTTTCCCTAAATGTGCTATTTGTTACCTCCACGACACCGTTGCAACAAGCCAGCGCCTCTACCGGCAACTT
>CAJUYG010005668.1:0-13462 GCA_910591675.1 Galerucella calmariensis
TTGATTTCTGAATACCATTTAGCATGTAACGGGTCCGTTATATCATACAGTGGACGGCTAATTTATGGAATATTATCATTATTTCGAGAACCGTCGAGTTTTGAGGGTAATCCCGAAACAGGTCGATTTTTGTTATAAAATACCCATCTTATAACGTACATGGAGTAAGGATGACGTCACCGGTGTGGGTGTAGTGACGTAATCGTTAATTTTTTTAAATAGAAATCGGTATAATGCGACACCTCATTTGAAGGAGAATTTAATTCTCTATTTAACGACATTACATTTGTAACTAAAATATTTTTTTAAGGGTACAAAAACATTTCTTTTTTATTTAAATTCAACCAAATTACAACTAATGATTTAATTGATAACGTACCTTAAAGTAACCAAATTATGCATAATAATTATTTTAAATTAAATGTTCCAAATGCCATCCATCGGTTCTTGCCATGACTTTCTTAAATAAATACTTAAAAAAGCAAAAATAAGTAAAAATAATAATGGACACAAAAAGTTATCTCATAAACACTGAAACTTTTTGTCAAATGTTAAATCAAGCAAGTGATATTGGCATAGTTACTGTAATATTTATTGTCGTAAATATTTTTTGATTTTGTGAATTGTCATCAGTTGTCAATTGTAATTTTTACTTTTGATTACTAAATTATGGCTCACCTAAATGAAACACAACGCATAGAAATATTAATTCTTAGCGGATGTGGAGATACAAAAAGAACACAGAACGAGGTATGCAATTTATTCAACGCAAAATATCCAGACAGACCCATCAGCCAATCAACAGTAAGTAAAGTAGTCCGAAAATTTGGAGAAACTGGGCACGTTAAACATATTCCAAACGCTGGGCGTCCTAAAATTGCAGACAATGTGAAACTTGATGTTTTATTAAATGTCCATGACAATCCTCACAGTAGTTCAACACAAATGGGTGAATATGCTGGAGTTTCCCAACGATCGGTATTACGTATTTTAAAAAAAGAAAAATACCATCCCTACAAAATTCAACTACACCAGGAATTAAACGACGACGATCCCGATCGCCGGCTTCAATTTTCTGAAATTATGCAGGATTTATGTATCGGCAATCCACGTTTCATCAATCAAGTCCTCTTTTCCGATGAAGCCACATTTTTTTTACATGGTACCGTGAATCGTCAAAATTGCAGGTACTGGAGTCAAGAAAACCCACATTGGATGACTGAGGCACACACGCAATATCCTCAGAAAGTGAATGTATGGGCAGGGATCATCGATGACAGAATCATTGGCCCTTTTTTCTTTGAAGAAAATCTAACAGGAGAACGTTATTTAACTTTTTTGAGAAATCAACTTATACCTGTCCTTGCTAACATGTATCCAAATGCCAATAATGCAAATTTACCTAGTGACAATATCTGGTTTCAACAAGATGGAGCCCCTCCGCATTACGCACGTGAAGTACGTCAATTTTTAAATAATTGCTTTCCCAGGAGATGGATCGGAAGACGAGGTTTTATAGAGTGGCCAGCAAGGTCGCCAGATCTAACACCTCTAGACTTTTTCCTGTGGGGTTACATAAAATCAAAAGTTTATGTCAATAGACCCCAAAATTTACAGAACTTAAAAGATAGAATTAGGCATGAAATGAGTCTCATTACTCCAGAAGTCATCCGCAATGTACTTGATGAATGTGTCCGTAGATTCGCATATTGTCAAGAAACCGATGGAGGGCATTTCGAACATTTGATTTAAAATATTTATCATGCATAATTTGGTTACTTTAAGGTACGTTATCAATTAAATCATTAGTTGTAATTTGGTTGATTTTAAATAAAAAAAAAATGTTTTTGTACCCTTAAAAAAATATTTTAGTTACAAATGTAATGTCGTTAAATAGAGAATTAAATTCTCCTTCAAATGAGGTGTCGCATTATACCGATTTCTATTTAAAAAAATTAACGATTACGTCACTACACCCACACCGGTGACGTCATCCTTACTCCATGTACGTTATAAGATGGGTATTTTATAACAAAAATCGACCTGTTTCGGGATCACCCTCAAAACTCGACGGTTTTCGAAATAATGATAATATTCCATAAATTAGCCGTCCACTGTATAACGGCTTGTTATATTGACGGCTCCGTTATAAGAATTTAACGGAGAGAACTGTCAAAATAACGGCACCGTTAAAATATAACGGTCCCGTTATATTTTAATCGAGGTTTTTGAATACGGGTGTAAGAGTTGTTTGAATTCTTCGTTAGTTGATTCAACAAAGCAAAAGAGAACTTCATCACAACAGCAATTGGTGCTTGAGGTTAATTGTAGTTAATATTTCAGATTTTATTTAGTCTTCACTTTCTTCTGCAGTCTAGTAAATTGTTTTTCTTCACATGTATTGTTTTTTTTTTCAGAATTAAAAGTACTAATTGCATGATATAATATTTCACTTAATTAGTCTAACACCCAGATTCATGCTTCACCTTTTTTGCAGTTTTTAATATGAATGAAAACATTTTATAGGAAAGTGTTTCAGAAGTTCAAAAAGCAATACTGTTTAGACAACTGAAAAAGGGAGAAAAGGAGGGAAATATTCTGCAGAATTACCATGCTTTGCTTCAACATTAAACTTTTATTCTGCATCATCATATAGATATGTAAGAACGGTTTTTGGGAAAAATTCTTTGCCACACCCTCGCACATTGGCAAAATGGTATGATCTGGTAGATGGTACACTTGGATACAGTGTAAAAGCATTGAGGGCTATGGAAATTGGAGTTGAAGTAGAAAAAGCGAAAGGAAGACAGCTTATTGCTGGTCTTATCATGGATGAGATGTGCATTCGTCAGTATGTCCATTGGACTGGTAGATGTGATGTTGGTTATGTTGATTATGGCACTGGCATGCGGGATAGTGATCTATTACCAGTAGCGAGGAATGTCTTGGTGTTAATGCTGGTGGGGTATAACAGTAGGTGGAAGGTTTCTATAGCTTATTTTTTGGTAGATACATTATCTGCAGAAGAAAAGGCATTTTTTTGTTAAAGGTTGTCTTATACAATTGGAATCCACTGGAGTGTTAGTTAAACACAGAAAATAATGAAAAAGTTTATGTCTTTTTAGACGCATGCCACATGATTAAGCTAATAAGAAATGCATTGGGAGATAAGGGCATTTTATTTGATGACAAGAATAGTGCTATTAAATGGAATTATTTTAAAGAGTTGGTGAAATTACAGAATGAGTCTGGCCTTCATTGTACAACAAGGTTAAGATCAAGACACATACAGTATTTTAAAGAAAAAATGAAAGTAAAGCTTGCTGTGCAGACATTCAGTGCTAGTGTTGCTGATGCACTGGAATATCGTTCTGACAGAAACATAACTGCTTTTGAAGGCAGTAATGCAACTATAAAATTTTGCAAAATATTAATAATATATTCGACTTTTTAAATGTCAGAAATTTTCTTGGAAAACACAGAGTAAAAAACCACTTTTCAAAGAAAGCCATCAATTTGTTAATAGTTTCGTTGATGAATATATTAATTATCTAAGTTTGTTAAAAGATCAAGATGGCGAAAATATTTTATCGACTGCTAAAAAACTGGTTTTCTTGGGCTCATTGTTTGCTTATTAAGTGTTAAGAGTTTATTTGAAGATCTTGTACAAAATGATGTGTTAAGCTTTCTTCTCAGATACAAATTAAGCCAGGACCATCTCGAGATGTTTTTCTCAGCCATTCGTAGTAGGGGTGGCTTTTCAAATAACCCAACAGCATATAACTTTCAAAGTGCCTATAAAAGACTCTTGATTCATACTGAAATAGCCTCTTCTGATAGTGCCAATTGCCTCGCCCAGGATAACACCTCAATTCTAAATGTCACTGCTAACATTCCAAATGAAAGTGTAACTACAGATCATTTGCATGGATATGTAGAATTTTCAGATGTGGAAGAGGACACATTTATTAATAATTATAAGAGTGTCTTAAATTGTTTATACTTGTGTGATGTGGAACATATTGCAGGTTTTGTTAGCCGAAAATTAGTAAGAGTTTTAAGTTGCAATGAATGTGCCAGTGTTATGACATCTCTCTTTCTTTATTATTGAATAAAAAAATTGAGGGGCCCTCTGTAAACTATCAAGGGACGTAGTTAAAGTGTGTTTGGTTGCTGACAGCTTAATAAGATTACCAACAAATTTTACATCACCAAATATTTTGGTACGTTTGATATATTTATCAATAAGACAACTTGATAAGAATAGGATATTTCTTAGCTGGGAAATAATTTTGAAGAGCAAGATCCATTACAGAACCATTTTTGCAGCTAATTAAACTTGTTTTTGAAACATACTTCACAATTAGACTGCATCACATTAACTCCACCAAAAATGAGCCGAGAGTAAGAATTAGGCAACATCTAACAAAGGCTATCACAATCAATAACCAATAACAATAATACCTTAATATGATTAAAAGTTTGTTATCTTTAATTTGTTCAATATCCAAATATTATTTTTGTACTACCATAAGTAAAGTATTTGTACGTACTCATGTGATTGTCGCATTCGTCAAAAAAGGCTACTTTGCACACCTGCGACATAAATAACCATTTTATGTAATTTTTTGTTAGATTCTTTTTTTTATAATTAAAAAAGATTATGCAGAAACTGTTTATTATTATATACCCACCCAGGATATTTTAAAATAGGGTCGTTACTTAAAAGTTCTTTGCATGTTTCAAAACACTGTATATATTCGGGTGTAAATTCTATTTTTGAACCTTTTTTTAGACACGAAGTCAAGGGTTTAGTAATTTGTGCAAAATTTGATATAAATTTTCTATAATATCCTAAAAGACCTAAAAATCCTTTAATTTCTTTTATAGTTTTTGGTATGGGATATAATTTAATAGCTTTGATCTTATCTGGATTGGGTTTTACACCTTCGGTAGTAATAATGTGTCCTAGATAAGATGTTTCTTTCTTTAAAAATTCGCATTTGTCCAACTGGACCTTAAAATTAGTTTCACGTAGTCGCTGAAAAACTTTTTTCAAGTTGACCATGTGCTCTTGTAATGACGTTGAGTATATAATTATATCGTCGAGATATACTTAACAAATTTCCCCTTGTAAACCCCTAAGTACATTGTCCATAACTCTCTGAAATGTTGCTGGAGCATTTCTCAAGCCATAACTCATTCTTAAATATTCGTAATGCCCATTTTCTACTGTAAATGCCGTTTTTTGGATATCGTCAGGGTGCATTTCGATTTGATGAAAGCCTGACGCTAAATCTAAAGTTGAAAAGTAGTTACATTTGCCTAATTTATCTAAAATTAAATCTATACGAGGGATTGGATATTTGTCTGGAATAGTTTTTTCGTTAATTTTTCTGTAATCAACAACTATTCTCCACTTCTTTTTTCCATAAGCATCGGCCTTTTTTGATACCACCCAAATAGGTGAGGACCAGGGTGAATTACTTGGTCTGATAATGTTTTGTTCTAGCATTTTCTCGATCTGAGTTTTTACCTCTTCTTTATGAACGTAAGGGTACGGGTAACTTTTGGTGTAAACAGGGATTTCATCCGTTGTTCGAATTTGGTGTTTAATTTCATTAGTAAAAGTTAATTGATTTTTATCTTTGTGAAAAATATCAGCATATTTTCTACTTATGTTAAGAATGTGTTTTTTTTCTTCGTCATTTAAATGGTCAGTTCTAATCAAATTGTCAATTTCGTCATTATTATATTTGTCGTTATTTTCTTTTAAATCTAAGTGGTACATTTCAAAATTATTTTCAACAGGAACACTGTTAATATGGTATAAAATTGTAAAATTTGTGTCATCGTCGGAATTATTACGTATTTCGACAGTTGCCCAGCCATTATTTGCAATTGTAATACACTCAGGTATTACGCAATTAGCTAGAGTTTGTTGTGGAATTAAAATCTCTCCCGTTTTCGTTGTAACCGGAATATCGATTTTTGAAATGGGCTTGTTATCAATGACATATTTTCTTGGTTTTTCTCACGTTATTTTGTGAAACTGAATCATTTAAATAACTGGTGAAATTTTCAGCTCTTAAACTTTCCCCACTACTTAGATATTAAAGGTTGAAAATGGCGCTCCGTTAAAAAGCGGCAGATCCGACTGTGACGTCACATTGCATGTTGTGGTCTGATATTCGGCAGTACACTGCTGCGTTTCACGTAAGAAAGTTGGTTCCAGCTGCAATATATTTAAATTTTGAGAGTGTTAAGTGGTTTTTGATATTAAAAATGTATTCGGTAGATACTGGATTTATTAAAGCAGATTCTGCAAATTTGCCTGAGGTCGATATCTTTATGGTGATGGACTACTTTAATAAAAACAAAGACTTTATAAGTGTGGAAATGCGAGGAATAAAATTGCAAAGGTAAGTGAAATGAATTCAATATTTTAACTTATGGTTTTCACCCAGAGTCGAATGAAACATCTTATCACTTTTTTTATTAAAATACACTGAAAAACATGGCAATAAGTAATCCTATGGGAACGAGTCCCTTAAATTAACTAATATTTGGGTGCTTGTGTTGCTATTCAAACACCTGAAAACAAAATTATTTGAACTCAAAAAGTCGAGTAGTTTTCGCTATACATTGCGTTAAAGTTGAACAATGATGCTTTACTTGAAATTCCGTATTTTCATAAGAAGTTATTTAGTTCCTCTTGCTAGTTCGTTCGTTAGTTCTGTTCAAATCTTGCGAGTGAAATTTCACCGACTTCTAGTTTGGCAGGTGTTTATAATGTCTGTGACAATGCATTATAATATTAAAAAGGCATTTTCTAACAAAAACTACAATCATAGTCTAAAATTTGTTGGAAAAACGTTCCGAAATAGGTGTGAAAACTATATATATTAAAGGCACTGAATTCTTTTTTCTTAATGTTATCAATTATTTTGCTTCAGATCTGGTAGACAGAGTTATGGTGATAACGCCATTGGTTACGTTCAGTTGAAGCAACAAGGAGCACTTTGTGAACTGAAAGCGAAAATCACGCCAGAGCATAAAATAACATCTAGGAATTACAGTGTATCCTGCTCAATTGATACCAAAGATAAGATAGTGGTAGAAGCAAAATGTCATGATTGTCCAGCTTCGGAGGGAGGATGTAATCACGAAGTAGCATTTTTAATGTGGTTACATAGACGTAGCGAGGAGCCTTCCCCCACAGAAACAACTTGTTATTGGAAGAAATCCAAATTATCATCAGCACCGAGTACCAAAAAGTTTATTTCAACCTCTGATTTTGGGAAAAAAATTCAAGCTTGTTATGATGACTCCCTCTTAGTGTACGTTCAGACAGGCAGCTATGGCGCGATGGGCGATGCGTTGCTATGCGATGCGATGAAATAAAACCTGTAAATACGCATGAGCGTGTTTATAAAGCGAGCTACTCGAGGCGATGCGAGCCTATGCATTGCGACGCTACTTCGAGCGATGGTTTAAAATTCAAGCGTGTTTGTTTTCATCGTCAGTAATCGCTCAAATAGCAAGACAAATGGACGTGGAGAAATTAATAAGTTTAGTGCAAATGCGCAATCCGTTGTGGGAGCAGAGAAATAAGGACTATCATAATAGGTACAAAGTTAGCAATCTATGGGAAGAGGTAGCAAAAGAACTAAATGTAACAAGTAAGTAACGTTTTTATTAATATTTTTGATTTTATAAAGGTCTATTAAGTAGGTACGTTTTTAAAATATCTCTAAATGTATATGCAGACCTTGATGCTCTATTATTTGTTCGACTGAGTGCTTGATCTGTATTGATGAATGTTGGGTCAATGTTAACTGGATCATTATTACGTTCTAAATCAATTATTATATTGTGAAGTAAACAGACACATTTGACTATATTCTCAGCCGAGGAAGGTGTTGTTTCAATAGATTTTGTTAATATCCTCCATTTGGCGACAAGAATTCCAAAAGCACACTCGACGCACCTCCTCGCTCTAGATAATCGATAATTAAAATTTTCATTTTCTGATGTAAGTTGCCTTCGAGGATATGGCCGCATTAAATAATCCGTTAAGGGATAGGCTTCATCCCCAACAATGTAAAATGGAAACTCAATATCTGAATCGGGTAGAAATGTTGCTTCTGGTAAATTAAATTTTTTTGTTCTCAGTAAAGAATAAGTTTGTGATGAGTTGAAAATTCCACCGTCACGTTTGCCGTAAGCTCCAACTTCAATAGTTAAAAACTTACAATTAGCATCGGCAACAGCTTGTAAGACAATAGAAAAAAAGTTCTTATAATTATAGTACATCGAACCGGAATGTTTGGGGCATTTTATTCTTACGTGTTTGCCATCAATAGCACCTACGCAGTGGGGCAGATTCCATTTATTCCAATACTCTTCAGCGGAATTCAGCAACATTTCTTCTGTGGGTTGCGGCATGTGCGTTGTTACAAACACTTGCCAAATAGCAATACAAACAGTTTGTACTATACCTGCAACTGTTGATACCCCAAGACGAAAAGTAAAGGCTAAACTTCTGTAAGATGTTCCAGTAGCCAGAAACCTACTTCAAAATATCATAATCTATAATAAAATGAAAAACTCTGAAGTTGATAAGTATTTTGCTTAGGTATTAATGCAGGTATAATTATTTTATTCTGTTTCCTTGTGACACATTTTTTATTGTTTCAGCTACGGAAGCAAAAAAAAAGATGGAAGTCGTTAAGAGATGTGTTTAGAACAGAACTTAAAAAAATTCCAAAACCCAAATCCGGTGATAGTGCCCCTTCATCATTTACTTCATCGTGGTGTCATTTCAATAATTTACTTTTCCTGAGAGATACAATGGTGCCGAGGCAACACACAGGCAATTTGTCGTTGATTGAAGTGGAAGAGGAAGTTAGTCAGGCAGCTAGCGATTCAATCCAGACGAACAATGAAACTGATGGGTTCTCTCAGGTGGATGATATGGAGTATCAACAAGATCTGTCAAAAAATGAAAATACTGCTAATACAAATACTGGTGGGGACAATAATCTTATAACAACCCCTCAGGAAGAGACAAATGAGCACCGAACTCAGAATGTCCTTTCTGGTCCTGGTGCACATGAGCCACAGCGTCCAACAACTTTCAAACAAAAACGAAATAATAAGCGTAAGCAAGAATTTGACGTTGATCGATTCCTTGCATTGGAACAGGAGAAGATTACCTTGTTGAAATCCGATGGCTTTAATTCTCCTCCACAGGATGATGATTATCATTATTTAATGAGTCTGTATCCTGCTTTAAAGAGAATGCGTATTGATACGAAAATGTGGTTCCGCCTTAAAATTCAAGAACTTCTTTATAACAGCACTTTGAATGAAATGTCGCAGCAACAGGTTAACACCAATGCTTTGCCAACGGCATCGGCAGTAGCATCACCACTATATTCACCTACACCTTCGACAAGCTCTAACTTTTCTGAGTATCATCAGTTATAAAGTATGTACGTAATAAAGGTTTTTCATACAATACATTGATTTATTTATTCTTTAATCATATCATAGAACCTACCTTAAAGCAACTGCTAGACGCTCTCTGACAGTAATTGGTTCCCTCCAGTTTGTGGTAATTTTTTCAACCACAGGTTTTATTTTGTTCTCAATATAATTGAACGTATCTAGTGTCAGTCAAAAATATAGTGATTTATCTATTCACAGTCTTGCTAATAATTTCAAAAATTCCGGACAGCTAAAGAATGAAAATAATTTTTTTGAATTTTGTAAAACCAAAATGAGCGCCAATTTAATTTTAGAAGTGGAGCACGATACTCGTGGACAAAGTGATAGTAACATTTGGCAGGAAATGAGATATGGGCGTATTACCGCATCAAAAGCTTTTGATGTTACAAAATGTAAAGTTTTAGACGGTTGCTTAGTAGAAAGCATTTTAGGAGCAAAATTGTTTCAGACAAAAGCAATGATACGAGGATTAAAGCTAGAAACTGATATCCTTAAATCTCTAGAAATGAAAACTGGACAAAAATTTTTTAAAACAGGAATCTTTCTGTCGCAACAAAATCCACTAGTTGGTGCTTCCCCTGACGCCATTAACGAAGAATATGTCGTAGAGATTAAGAGCCCAACAACCGAAAAATCATGTTTAAATTATATAGATTCAGATGGTAACATAAAGGAAAAATGTGTATATCAACTTCAACTTCAAATGTATCTCAGTAAAAGAAAACGTGGAATTTTTGTTATGTCACATCCGAATTTTGAAAGAAATTACAATAAAGTATTGCAGTTATGATGAAGAACTCGTTGAATTTATATTGCAAAAACTACAAAAGTTTTGGTACGAAAACATATTTAATAAGATAATGTGAAATATAATTTATTTGATTAGGTAGGCTTGTATGTTGATTATTCCGCAAACTATTTGCACTATTAGGTCCAAGTATTTCACTAAATTTAAGTTAATCGTAGCATGTGGTTGAAGAATGGCAAACTCTCTTACTCTAGATATTACTCGTTCTACGTGAATTCTCAAGCTAGCAATTCGTTTTGCCTCCTTAACTTCTTCCTTAGAACTTTTTTGTCCAGATAAAACTGATGGCGGCCTAACTAGTTTATTTTTATTAGTTTTAAGTATATCTTCAAGATGCTTGAAGCCTCTATCTACCATTACCTCAGCGCCTGGTTCTAATAAATTTAAAAATGTCGATTCTTCAACAATCATCTTGTCTGTAGTTCTGCCTCCAAAACCAAGAGAAATATAAGATATTAAGCCATCTGGTGAACATGCAATTAAATATTTCATTGTATTGCAAGCTTTATATTCCGACCAAGTGAGACTCTGTAAAATCGGATCACTTGGTTTTTGAATCCAAATTTCAAAACAGTCTATAATACATTGCACATTTTTATATCTGCGTCTGAAGGGAATAGGAAGTCTTTTCTTAACTTCAGATAGGGGCATCCATTGCACAAATGGGTAAAGGTGACCGGCTAATAACGGTATAGTTTTTTGTATGATGCTACATACTCTGGAGAGTGGCACCCCAAAATCGTCTGCCAATATCCTAAAAGGTAAATTCAGTCTGATCTTTTTTAATGTCAAGAAGATATCAAGCTTGTCCACCTCACATTTTTTAATTAACAAGTCCAAAACAAATAATGAACTACTTGGAATTCCCAAATAAAGTTTTGGATTTTTTTCTATTAAGTAAAATGTTCTCTGCTGTATTTCTTCTGAAATATTATTGTCTAGATGAAGTGAGAAATTCGGATCTGATAAACTTAATTCCGACGAAGTAAATGTGAAAGAAGAACCGCTAGTGGATACTGAAAAATCTCCGTTAATGGGTTTTCCGTCTTTTTCCATTCGCAATTTCTTTGGAGCAATCTCATTGCTAGTGCATTTCCTCTTTTTAGTCATTGTTGGTGAAGAAAACCCCTCGCCACCGCATTGAATCGCCTTAGAACGTACATGAGCCTTAATGCAAGTCTGAACCCCTATTTCCCGAGATATAGGTTGCATTTGTCCGATATCCATTTGATTTTCTTCGTCTACTTGAGTCTCTTCAGAGGTTTTATTTTCCGAGCTTAACAATGTCGTAATGACAGATTGTTGTGCTTTGGTTTGTAAAAACTGTGACCGTGGCTTTGAAATATGCGTTGAGACTCTATTTTTTTGACAGTCAAAAAATCTCGGTACTACTCCAGGTTTTAGTATAACTTTTCCACTGTTTTATATCTTCCTCTACCTAAAACAAATGATTTTTGTTAAACGCTAGAGCTTATAAGTTATCACTAAATTCAAAAATATACAAATTTTGTTATTAAATATATTCAAACCGTTAGATGAAATACAGAAATAGCAGAAAGTAGACATTTTTTATTATTTTAATCTTTTTCAGCTCCAACGAATTTTTTTTTAAATCACGTTTGGGTTATTATTTATGAAATTATTATTATTGTTTTAGCTAATCACGAGCTTTCGTGAAATGAGGATTTTGGTAGAATAGGTTTATTTTACAAACCTATTCACGCGGGAGTAAGTCTCTCAAGATTATGTTTCGGGAAATATTTTCAATATTTTTATAATGATGTTACTGTATAGGGACACTATAACTTACTTTAAAATGATCTTCACAGCAATACACATGCGATTTGTTAGATACAAAAACTTCACGACGCATTGCTGTCTGCCATACTTTTCTTATTTTAATGTCAGAGGGCACAGTAATAAACCATTTTTCCGGCGCATTCTTGGATGTGTTGGGGCAGTCGGGAACCAAACAGTATTTGTATACCACTTTTTTCTCACTCATTATATAACAAAATAACAAAACAGTTCAGTCAACAGTTAGCGTTTTGTTTCTTACACAACACGATTTAAACAATATACACAGTACACTGACACAGCTCTCGACTCGGCGTTTCAAACGTTATGCATTGTGACGTCACATGTAACCACGCCCCGTTTTCGTTCAATCCAATTTCTTTAATTAATTTGAGGGCTTAAACGTTCGCGGAAAAATCTAAAATTTTGGGAATCTGTTTAAAATGTACTCTAGTTTCAATTTTTAAATTAAAAATTTTTTCATAAACAAGCCCATTGTTTGACCTGGTATAATCTTGGAAACAATCTTTTTTGGAATAGCCTCAAAATAGATAATGGGTAAAATAGCATTTTTTAATATAATTTGTGAATTTGGGAAATCAATATTGATACCTAGTGATTGTAATAAATCTACTCCAATTAAACCATCGAAAATACAATGGAATTTATATGCATAAAATGTTATATTTTTATTTTCGTTAAATTCTGCGAATGCAGGAATAGTTACAGAAATATTATGATGTGACGATCCGAAGGACGTAGAGACAACAAAAGGTTCGTGGAATTTATATTCAGAAAAATATTTATCAACTGTTTCTGGAGATAAGAAAGATTTTGTTGCACCGGAGTCAATTAATAGTTTTAGTGGAGGGTTTTTGATAGTAATATAGGGTAATTGTCTTTTGTCACAAGAGTTGTTGTATTCTATCATCGTTTCTGATTGGGAGGCCTCGTCTTGTAAAAATTTCCAAAATTGTCATTACTATTTTGGTATTCATTTTGATAGTCTTTGTTATCGTTAACTAGTTCGTTTTTTTGGAAATTATTATCTGTATCATTATCATTGTCAACTTGTTCTACATTATATAATTCTTCGGACACCCACCTACGGTTTTGAGGTGACTGTGCTTTGGAGTAATTATTATTCGGAGTTTGTCTAGTAGTAGTAGTCATTGGTGTAGGTCTGGGTAAATTATTTTGATTGAAATTGGGGTTTGGTTTCATTAGTAAAATATCTTTGATAATTATTTTGTCAAGTTTGTTTATTATGAATTGGACCGCGTGGAAAATTATTATTAGGTTGAGGGTTATTATTTTGAGAACCGGATGGTTGTTGTTGAAAAA